>VUQG01021719.1:4434-31831 GCA_015106755.1 Etia nguti | reverse complement strand
TAAATGAAAAAAAAATGTTCAGAGCATTTTTATCTAATGTAATTTGACTTTTTCATTTTCATTCGGGTTGATTTGACACAATAGTGTTAATCAGGCTGACCATGAATAAAACATAGCTGAAGCGCTGTTACAGTTTTCAGCAATTTAACTTCATAAAGTATGACTTTAAGTACCTTCTGTCCTATGATGTAGATTTAAGACAAATGAAGTTCAATTTAGTTATTTTTTGTCCACTTATAAAGGAAAATATGACCTTGTGGTCTGGGGTGCAGTTTTCATTACTGATCTTGAGCTCCTAATTCATCAGATGCATCCAAAATGAGGTTCATTGAAGCTTTTAAAAATAGCTGTATCACACGCTCACATTAGACAGGATATTATAGCTATTTAGAAAAGTTCCCTCAGTTTCAACTGATTTCAGTTCAAAATACTTTCGAAAGACTTTTTAAAGTCTTATGCTCAAACATCAGCATCGTCTGTCTGTATTTTAGCCAAAACTAATCAGCTTCAAACAATGCTACGTCTCCATAATGTCTGGGGCCTCAGCATAAAATTTCACTATGGCCCCATATTGTCAAATTATGTACTGTAAATGTACTGTACTTCTTTTCTTTTTTTTTCATGTAATAAACATGCATGCTCAAAAAGCGAAGAGTGAAATCAAGCAGCTTTCCCAAAGTTTTCACCTTCCCCCTCAGGCACTAAAACTTTTAAGGCAAATTTGCCAGTGGGAGGAGAGGGAGACTATGCTCTTCATGCTTTAGCTCACCTGGGAGACTGACAAGACCTTGCTTTATGGGTCTGCAATTCCCTTCATGTACAACATTTGAGTTAATAGAAGTCTTCATCCCTGACCAACCTCATCAGGAGCTTACTGCCAAGGAAATTATGGGGCTAAAAATGGCCGTACGGCAGCAGCAGGGTAACTGGGGAGAGGGGGAGTGCCGCTGAGGCAGGACAAGAGAATATCATTACAAGGTTATGTGAGATATGGATATCACAAAATAATAATCAGAGCTCAGTTCACACAGAAAGAGCAGGTAGACTGCCTGGATTAGCACACTGAATTGGAGGGTTACTGACAAACTACAATGGCATAATAAGCTTGTTTCTACCAGAAATTATACTTCTATCTTACTAATAAACAACAGCAAATGTGTCTTAAGAGAAATGTGTTACATGTTCAAATGACCTTGGTTATTGACCATTCATCCATCCATCCATTCAAATCCTATCCCAGAGACAGCTTGACAACAAGGTCCCACAACTTGTTACTTACTCATAATTAACATTAGCATTGCTTTGGTTGCTGAAATGTTAATAAAACAATAAACAAACAAACACTGAGTTTTGTATTATCAGAATAGAAAAGGCCATGTGCATTATTTACCTATGGTGAAAACTTATCAGAGTACATAAATTTTACTCTTGTTACGCTAAGAAAAAAAAAATGCTATAGTGTACCATTTTGAAATCAAAACCTAATAATAAATTTAATTTGACAGGGAATAGAAGTTACCTATATGCCAAACTTCTAGTGGTCAGGCGAAGGAAAAATTCTCAACAGACAAATTATCCTAGTGGATGGATAGCTGTGATCTAAAAACCAAATATATGCTCCACTCCCTTTCTGTGTGTGGTGTCTGGGAAGTGACTGGCTAAATGAGCTTTTGGATTGATGCATTATGGGAAGGACAAGGGTACTGCCAAAACCGTGCCGTCAGTGCCACTTACGAAGGGAGAAGCTCCAGATAAACATATGGTGTATTCAATCTTGCTAAGCCTTGGGGGGCCCTGGCAATGAGCGATACAGCGAGGAGCTCCATTAAGGACTGGTTGCTTGTATTTGCACTTTATTATTCCAAATAGATGCTCTCCCCTTCTATTCCATTGTTTCATGGGTACTCAATTTCCTTGTTGATGTCCCTTTGACAAAGCATTGTTATGGCACTGCAATTTTGATTTGTCATTATATTTGCTTCCTTTTTTGAGCAGCAAGCCTGCACATCTGTTGATCGAGGTTTCTTAGTTTGGTCATGCTGGGTTCGATTTAAGACTGTGCAAAGCAAATACAAATATTTCGCTAATATTGGTAATCATAAGCCCTGAAATTGGTCGTTCAATATGTAGCATACTATAACTAAAGTCAAGTATGGGGGAGGCATTCAGCCTTTTTTTCAAGAGTGGTATAAAGATTAGACCGCTATCTTATCTTTTGTCTACTATTTTTATCACACAGTTTTGACATAGACTGTTGCCAAGAGCTTTAATATAAGACACAGCTATCACATGCTTTCTCAGTTATTGTTCTAACCTTTGAAATTGGTTTAAAGAGAAAATAAATCTCTTAACAGACCCAAGAAAACACATCTGTTTTAAGCATTGGGAAAACTGGGGTCATACATTATATTTTCTGGTGGCTTACTCAGTCTAGCAAATGGCTGAATAAAGTATTTAATTCTCCCTATGCTGAAGCGATTCCTCCACAGAGCCAGCTGCAGTGTGTCAGTGGATTATGTATGACACCTGCCATGTTTTCTTGAAAATAAAAAGTGATAACCTTCAACTATCCCAACAGCTGTTGTTCTCCAGCAGACATACCGTCAAAGGAATGTGTTAGGGCACAGTGGAAAGGTGTTTTCTCGAAACCTTGTCAGGTGATCCTTTGATTGACAATGAAAACATGGTCTGTGTGTGTCACAGCTCTCGCTGGAAGGAAAGGAAGTGGGTGAATAAGAGCGAGACAAAACAAAACGTCCTCTGCACCTGATTTGTAAAATAATTGTAGTGACATCCAAAATACTCAGCACACGCGTGTGGTGAAGACAGCTGGCTGTAAGCGGTGTCATGTTTAGCTACTCGAGGAATCAGCTTGGCAGCCCTGACATGTTGCCATTCCTCAAGATGTATAACATGCACTCCAGCCAAATGAAATGTTCCTTCGAAATTGAGGTCATTTCTTTTCAGATATTTGTTGTCCTGACAATCCAAGAGGGGAGGAAAGATATTACACATACACTGTGATGACGGTGAAAAAAAAAAAAAAATATATCTGCAGCATTGTTGTGTGAGTAAGAAGAAAATGATTTTGTGTGTAAGAAAATCCATTAACATCCATTTCTTAACATTAATAGAATCCCCATTATACTCGATGTCTTTGGACTGGTCACTCCTAAAAGCACAAACCCAAAACCGCTAACACATGCAGGCATTCTTGTTCTAATCCCGCAGCTCAGAGAGTTTCTGTAGAATTATATCTTTGCACATGAATGAAAGCGCTGTGATTTGGAGGATTTGTAATGCAACATAATTCGGCTGAGCATCAGCCTTAATATTTTACTTGCTTAATCAAACTGCAAGAAAGGGTAATGCACACCACTAATTGGATTGTGTCATTTAATTCAATAATGAACAAAGGGAGAAAAAAAATAAACAAATGAGATATTCTGCGTTTTTATGCAATTAATTCGAATCATATTGTTAAGTGTCAGTGCATGGAGAGTTAGTAATCTTAAAAGCTTACACTTAAAATGCCTGTAAGTAAACAGAGCAGCATTAATAAGCATTAAAAAGAATTCTGCTTCAATATATTCAGAGGTAGCACAGTTGTTCCATGTTTTTTCTGCATCTGTCTATAAGCTATATTCATCTTATCATTACTCTCATTCACTTGTATCTAGAACAAGCCAGAGTGATAATTTAATCTCAACGTGGATTTGTCAGTTGTCACTATTGGGGAGATAAGAAACTGTCTCAAAGGGTCTGGACCTTAAACGTGATATGTCTGTAGTTAGTTATGTGGTGGAAATTCTGCACAGCACCTGTATCAAAAAAAAAAAGTTCTTATCTGTAGTCCTGTGACGTTGGTTTAAACACAATCAAAAACATTACAGTAATGCAGAATGTAAGAAAACATTCAAGGTTAATCAACATGGACTTTATATTGTAAAAGATGTCTGTTAACACCTGAAAGCACAGTAGCACATCCTAATCCATCTTGGCTATACAACATATATAGCTGTCAGGCTTCTTCTGTCTGCAGCTGACAGCAAGGGAACAAGATCTGAGTAGCCAGAGGCATCCTCCCTAGGGAATCCCTGGACATATGGTTGTTGCAATGCAGAAACTTGTTATTCTGCAATAAAGGGGTCCCACTGGACCAGTTAAGTAGTAATGACAGTACGGAATAATGGACATGAGTCATAGTTCTACAGGTGCTACATAACAGACTCACCCATGGTTCTTGATACCCTCTCCCATCATTCTTCTCCCAAGAATGTTATTCCTTTGGAAAAAGCAAGGTAATTCCTGCATGATGAGGGCACAAAGCATTGGTTGGGGTAGTTGTTATGGTGCTGTAAGGTTCTAGGAAGAGCGCTTACCTTACCAAGGCTAATAAGACTCTGATCACATTTAGTACATCCTCATCTGTCAGGTCAACAAGCGTGTAAAAACCAGTGCTCTCATTAGAGCACGGAACATTGATTAAGATTACAATTAAAATGCACAACAGCACAGTGAGGCCCAAGCAGCATGTGTAAGAATGTCAGCAATGTTTAATGCAAGCAATTACTCCACAAAACTTGAGGTTTTGGTTTGTGAATTCTCAACAAGAAATATTTACAATAAGTTTAGCTCTCTACTCACTAGCATTTTTTTAGACCTAAAATGCATACAGGATATAATAAAGACATACATTCTTATGCATCCGCTTTGTTCAGTGAATCAAGTAAGCCATGACCTGCAAGGGTTAAAACTTTGAAACAAATCAGCACTGTGTTATTTGAAAAGAGACTGATTGTAGAGGCGATGCTTCAGACAGAACCAGACCAGACATGCAGGGCCAGCCGAATACTGCAGAGGGGTGAACAACTTGCAGACTGTCTTGGGTCCACTGATTATGATCAGCCAGCGTCAAGCAGCTCCCAGCAGATATCAGCACATTATCTAAGGTTTAGTACAGCCTCTTAATCACACCAAGTACAAAAGTCCATTAGTCTCTGTCATTTTCTCCCCAACTCAGGATGCATGATCGCAATCTTGTATTTGAATGTTATGGTGCATCTGTTTCTATGTTTCCCGCTAGATTTTTTTCCCCCCAGCCTATAAGATCTTTCAGACACTGCCTCCTCGCCTTTACCCTTTTCTACATTTGCTGCATAGACTGCATTTCTGTTTACATAACAGAAGCAATTTATCTGTACCATTCTATCAGTTGCTCTCTTTCAAAAACACATTGAGATTGTGAACTCTTATAAATACTTGGGTGTCCATGTGAATGATGAACTGGACAGGTCAGACAAGTCACATCAATAGATGGTTCCTTCAGTGATGAGCTGCTTCACCCAAGATGACTGAAGTAGAGAAAACATACGCGGTTAGACTGTACAACCAACAATGCTTTTTAGATTAAACGCTAACATATGAATGATCACTCATGCAGTATTGAAAAAAAACTGTGTACCTTATGTAAAAAATATAAGCCATTACCGTACCTACCTTCAATATGATTTATTTTTATTATCATCTCAGTATTGCTCTCTTTACACTTCTTACTTTTACTCATTATCATTCTCCCTTTAGGTGGGACTGTTTATGCTGCTATTCTGCTATATCTTTGCTTCTATAACATTTTAAATGTCCCTACTGTGGGAATACTAAAGAATTATCTCATCGCATCTCATTTAGTACGTCTTTTTTTATTATTTGCCAGTGCATTTCTTATTTAGATCAGTGACCAAAACTTCAGTATGCAAAGTTACAGTATCCCACACAAACAAAAGAAAGCATGTAAATATTTGTCTTTAAAAAAAATCATGTGGACACAACCAATATTTTTTGTTTATGCCTCTATACAGGCTATTTTTGCTTATATAAAAATCAATAGAGCTTGAGTTATCAAATCCAACGTGTGTTAGAAGAGAGTGCCAAAGGGGAGAGCAAGCTGCAGCAAAATCGATCCTGAGATATTGCCTTATTTAACAGGTGCCATAAATAGCAGCATTATGATGTTAACTATTGCTGAAGTTACAGAGAGGACAAGGAGAGGTCAGACTCCATGTTACGCTCACTTTTTGCCTCCTTAAATACATCCAGTGTCTCTTAAGTAGGTATCCTTTCCTCCCTGACGTACCTCTTATGTGATGTGCATTATTTGGTGGTCATTGCTAATTCCTGTTTTGCCAAATGTAACTTTGTAACTAATGATAGCTCAATCTCCAATGCCCCAACTTGCTTTACAGACGCTTCCAGTTGCCTCAAATTCAGAGACAAGCTAACATAAATGTGTATAAAGCCAAAAATGTGTCATTTTGAAGAGCCCTAGGTCCACATGTCAGCATGGGTAGCAGCCTGCTCTCTTGTTATTTGATTTTTATCTTCAAGTGGTAAATATCACACATTAACAAGAGCAGCGCAAACATGTATTTTACAATGTTTTTTCAATAACAGCATTTTGAATTTATATAACTGTTGTAAAGAAGCTCCAGTGAGTTAGTGTGTTTTTAGTTTGAGCCTCTATATCTGTGACTGTGTGGCCAGGCTCCAGCAGCATCTGCTGAACTTATATCCTCACCCTCAGTGTGCCCTACTGCAGCTGAGCCTCACATATAACCTGTCCCTAATCCATTCACCACCTCCCTACTTCTTCCTGCATGCAAGCCATCTTGGCAGAACTACAGAGAAAAGGAGGCTTATCAGAAATTTTACTCATGTTACTCAATGTCACACAGAAACCTACTCACCAAGCCTCGCTCACGCTTATGTTATGAGTATCATGAGTAAAATTTGCACATAAAACAGAAGTATAAGAGCAGTGTTTTGCATTTGCAAGTCCTGCAAACTAGAGCATCTTTATACTAGCTCTATGGTTAATTAAATCCTTAGAATTTATTTAATAAGTGCTACTTACATGATTGCTACAACACAGCTTTCTTTAACAACTCTCTCGGCTAAGGTACCAAAGTGTAAAATCGTATAAGGTTGTTTTTGTGAATGCTTCAGGAAACAGCATAACAGGAGTTGCAAAGTTGTGCACATTTGATCTTGAAATCCACACATACAGGTAATCCAAGCTAATACAACTGTAAATATTTTTACAAGGTTGCAAATTTGTACTGTACTATTTGTTACCCACGTACCCATGTATCAGCAAACGATTGAAGGAAAATGAACAAGATATTATATTTAGCAGAATAGTCATTTTTGAATGACTGACCAAACTATAAAGTTTCATCAAACATGAGGTGTCAATAAAAAGGTCCAGGAATGGGCCAGTAAAAAAGAACTTATTTAGATGAGGTCTATCTCCCATTCAAGATCATCTTCTCAGGCATGTCCAGTGAACTTCCAGCTTAACTGCTGTTTTCAGATCAATTACTAGGAATGTGTTCTCTGCAAGTCCACTGTACGCTGTACGATTGCACCATTATCCCCAGCAGTTTTCACTTGAAAAGTTCACAGTTTTTAAGCCCGAAGCAATATGTCTGGTGAAGAGTGAGGCCAGAAGCATGCCTCACTTTTATTCTTTTCAATGACTGTTAACACAAAGTTCTACTGTAACATACTAAAGTCTCTGAGGCAGAACAATCAGTGAAAAACGACCTGAACTGTAGTTTGAGCCATGATTTTTCATCACCAAGGTTATGATAGTTAACTAAAACTAAAAACTGGGTGTGAAAAAAAAAAGTTAAATTTTTAGTTAATTACAATAAAAATTAAACATGTTTCAGGGTGAGAAACTGAAAATCAGTCACTCATCCAAATGTTACCTCCAATATCAAAACATGGATGCCACTATGGTCTTTTCAACCTAAACAAAATGCGCAAGAAACCAACAAGTGCTCCTCTTGGTGAATAATAGCAAAGGATAGGGTAGGCTACTTGTAGGTCTGTGGCCTTCAGTAATGAACCTTTATATCTGGCACTGCTAATCCTTGTTTTAAACATCAGGGTGTAATAAATGTCCCAGCTTTCTGATAATGATAGATCTTTACATTTTACATAATATCCAGTATTTTAGACATTTAAAAAAGTGTTCCCTTGGCAGTTTTCCATTCAGATCTATAGTTGAAAACTATGAGGACAAAATTCTAATTGGCCCAAACATGTGACTTGTTTTTAAAGGCTCATTTTTTCAGTATAACCACAGAGCAGGTGACAGCCCCTGAGGGATTTACTTCCATTTTCTCATTCACTTTCATTGTTGTCACTTTACAAAATTCACTGCAGTTGCACCAATTAATGATTCATAGTAAAGTACTGCTGTATGTTCCATAGAATACCTCTCATTATTTTTGGAGCTGTTTGTTCAGTTACAGCAGAGTCACTGGTGGCGTGAGCGCAACAGATGAGGTCTCTCTTTCCGAGCAGCTGTTGCGGGTTATTGATGACCTCATTAGAATGCTGCCTGCGGCATGACGGCTGACTTTGAAAGACTTCCCATATGCAATGGCAGAAACCGCCAACGAAGTCTGTGCCACTCGCTTCATGCCAAATAGCATTTCCTAACGGTCTTTTACTTGCAGAAGTCAACGGTATGGAATTGGAATGTGGTGTGGGGGTCCCAAATCTTCTTTCAGATCTGGAGGCTTTTTATTACTAAAATGCGACTTGAGTTCTAGGAGGAATACTGCTAAGCTGCTTTCAAGGTCCCCTTCTTGTTACATATTAATTCAAATCTCCTTCATTTAAGAAACCAACAATACTTATCCCTGCTTTTCATCAAATTAATATATAATCTAGAATTATACATTGCACATATCTCCAAAATACAGTCATAAAACAAATGCTAAGTTAACATAGTGTCATGAAAGATTTAGTATACTACCCCATTTATGTTTGGCTACAGGTGCTGACTCTTTATCTTTTATTTTTGAGACACAAGTTTGCATTAAAAAAGCCTCATTGAGCAATAATTGTCTGTAATTAAATATGACTTTACATTTGGCCTTACTCGTAAACACAGGCAATGAGGAGCCACAAAAATAAAGCACAATAGAGGGCATAAATTGTTATTTTCAGTCGCTATGTATTAACATTTTTGTAGCTTTATATTGATATTAGAGTCGGTCTTGCAAAATGAAAGTCATCTCTCATAAAAACTGAAAGCTTTGTAGCAACAGCGTGTAGCTTTGTTTACAACTGCATATTTAGTGTGTGACATAAGGTGGTGTTAGTTAACTGCCTAACACTGCCTAAGTCTATTACAGAAAATAGATCCACAAGACTTTGAATAGCCATGCATCAGAATAGAATTTTAAATACTACTAAGAATAAATTAATAACAGTGAAGAAGTTACTTTGGTTCTTAAATGCCTACTTGCCTACTTATTTTTTCCTAAAACAGATCAATAATAATAATAATAATAATAATAATAATAATAATATTCATTTAGTTTAATTTCACAGTTTGAGAACCACTGGGTTAAACAAAGCACCCAGCCTTCACTAGCAGTTTGGCTAAAGTTGCCAAGAATGTGTGCCAAGTCCCCCCAACTGTCACTTTCCTGTTTAATATTTATGAGCTGTTTACAAACTGATATCTATGCCACTGACTGAATATCAAGTAATGTAGAACTATTCGACAACAGTCTTATTACCTAAAGTAAGTTTTTTTTTTTCTATAATGTTCTACTGGAAAACAGTAAAGTGTGGAGGTGCAATAGCAGGTGTTAGTCTGCAGTTTGATTAAATTGACCTTCACAGACCATAAATGTCCCCCCAGCTAGTCAGACACCTTCTAGCACTTTCCCAATGGACTGGCCATATAATGTCTTTTATGGAAGAGAAAAAGTGAGAGAATAGAGACTGACTGACTTTCACCAGTAAGATTTTTTTAATAAATAGGCAAAGAGAGCTTTTGCAAAAATACACACTAGAATTTAGCTTAATAATTACTTTATCTCAGCAGTTGTACAGCAAATCATTTCATACTAAAAGAAAATGAAATTATTGACATGCTAGTCATAGTGAGTATGCTACTAGCAAACTCTAAACTTATTAAAAATAAAAACTTATTTTAATACTCAACTGACAAGGGTATGTCAGGCACTGACTCTCACTCATGTCCATGTCAAACCATTATATTGATTTTGATATTGAGTTTGTACAGTCTTGACTGGTATACTGTAAGAAATTTTGTGGCAGCTTAAATAAAATATATATTGCCGGTTTCTCAATGGGGATGCAGGGATTGAGTTTGTTAGAGAATAGCAAATCTTCTGCTGGTGAACTATACCCCCGTTTGGAACCAATGGGGTCTGGTCTAGATCCAGCTTCAAACAGTTTTGCTATAGGCTGCA
Organism: Etia nguti; assembly: GCA_015106755.1. NCBI lineage: Eukaryota > Metazoa > Chordata > Actinopteri > Cichliformes > Cichlidae > Etia > Etia nguti. Next base: position 21,530 of record VUQG01021719.1, on the reverse strand, counting down.
GGCAACTCAGGAATGAAACACTGACAGTATCTGTTCAGGTAGGAGTAAAAAGGTTCGAAGTTACTGGCTAATGATGAAAAAAACAAACCGTATTAACTTTTTATTAAGTAAACCAAGCTAGGTCAATTTACACATGTCTAAAAATGTTACGTTTTCAGTATTAGAGTTACTCACAAAAACTCAGTTTAATGGATCTACAAGTGAGTTATGCCTCAAAAAGAGTTGTTGTTGACACGGGGAGTTAAATGTCATATTCTGGAAACATCTCCACACTGTATTGATTTTACAAGATGACTAGTGTCTCTGTCAAAAATGAGTTTCGCAGTATTTTCTAAAACAATGTTTCATTGGACATAAATTTAGGTAAACTACTACTGTTATTTGTGTTATTTGTGAGCCACAGTATAATTCTAAAATGTTCCTTAGGTCACAGTAAATGCTTTGTAAGAAGGCATGTTGTAGTATGACCAGCAATTTCACTTGTAGGCACAACATTGTGTGTTTGTTTTTCTCTTTGCATTCAAGTACATCACTAATGAGTTAATGGTACAATCATGCAAAACATGGAAATAGCCATAGGGAACATTTTAAAAGATCAAGTGTGACAATATTGTATAATTTGAAGCCCGGAGTGGCCATATTTGGACAAGAGAGTAGACTTGATAAGTTTTTAGTTAGCACTAGCATTATTTAAAAATGTCCTTAATTTAGTTTGATATTAATTAGGATAATAACTTTGGCTAATGAAAACAGACTGTTTCTGCATAACAGGCAAGTTATTGAAAAACGATTTTTATACTCACAAATCGTGGAGTCTCTGGGGAAAAACCGTATCAACAGCTTCAAGGTTTGTTCAGGGTAATACAGTTTTTGGTACTTAAGCAAAAGTGCTTATTTTGTGCATTTTATTCTGTTTTGTGCAATTCTGTGATAGTTTAAGTAATTTTATCAGAGTTTAAAACAGTTTAAAGAGCATCCTATATTTCTCAAAAGTCTAGATGATTGTAGGCAGGAGTTGAATTTAAGTCTCATAGTGTTGAATTAACCATACGGACTGTAGATGAGCTCAATGGGACTCTGTGTAGAAAACAAAGCGACTCAAAGTATAGTGAGTCGCCTTTAGCAGACTATGTATTAACCAAAAGAGGAAGTAATCAGTCATTGCTAAAACCCTTTTATATGTGCCACCTGCAGGCAAGAAAAGCAATAGCGTCTGTAAATGTAGCTCTGCAGGCAGTGCACTTTACAGTTCTGCACAAGGATGAGGTCTGCCTTTAGGAGGTTTTCATCATTTACAGTGATGCAAAGCTGTCTCTGTTTCATCAAGAACAAACTGAATTTTTCTGTGTGTGGAGAAGAGGCTTTCAAAGGAGCCCAGTCTTTGATGACTGGAAAACATCCAGTATTTTCTAAAGTTACATTAGTGAAACATTCATGCAGCTAACGTTTCATCTCAAAGTATTGTATGAGCTAATAGGTTAGTAGTGTGTGGCTCCAAAACAACATTTTCTGGACACACAATTTTGGTTTTTAAAAAGAAAAGTCACCCCAGATATATTCTCCTTAACAAGACCGGGTTGCTTTTGTTGACAGGTGAGCAAAACTGAAAACAACAAGTGTTATGAAGGCTGGTGGAGTCTTATGTTCCTGACACCATCCTAAGGTGGAAAAAAAACCACTACATTTTTTCTTTTTTCTTAAAGCAATATAAATATTTTTGCTATATAACTTTTAGTGCAATTACTTTAAAAAGTGTATTCTGCTTATTTGTGAAATGCTTTCATGTTTCTCAATAATGCAGTTAAATTGGTAATCATAATACAAATCCACATTTTTGTCATTGAATTAATTTCTTGTTATCTTTGTTATTTGGTATGTGAATATTTTATGGTGCATATTATTTGCACAATCTACACCAGCAGTCCCCAGTCGTTTGGTACCGGGCTGCGAGAGTTGAGACTCGGGTGTGAAATTTATGGTTTTCAGGGTTTTTATCGGTTTTTGTCGTTAACTCGGTTTCCCTGGGTCTTTTCCCGTGTGTTGTGAATAAATCTTCTTTTTTTTTTTGGTACCAGTACTGGTTTTATTTTGTTGTATTTATCCACGACACCCTTAAGGCCGGTCCGTGAAAATATTGTCGGGCATAAACCGGTCCGTGGCGCAGAAAGGGTTGGGGACCGCTGATTTAAACCACAATCCTCGTCATACCGATGATGTTTTATTGGCATAAAATGCACGTCCATCGCAATTCTTACTCCCATATTTTAACAACACACAGCAGCCCATCAGCATGTTCAAGCAGAAACGTGGATTATTTTTGGTAGAGCTCCACTGCTCAATCATACTCTACCCCTATAGTTACCTTTTTTACTATAACCTGTCAAGGTTAAGGTTCAGTGAACTGTGTTTTAATGAAATTCCCTTTGCACAACATTTTTTGTCTATTCCTTCTGTGCTTGTGGCCCATCTGTCAGCACACCGGTTTCTGACACCTCTCATGAACAAGTTTGTTTTTTCTTGGCACTGCCGGCTGTGTGTGTTATATCAGCTACCCACTGTAATTGTTGGTAAGGTCTAAGATGCTGGTACAGTCAGTTATCCCTTATTCAGAAGCAACAGCATTTCATTATAGCATCATGTGCATTCTCACATTTAACTTTGTGTACATAAGCATCACAATATGTTTAGGCTTAAATTACTTCTCAAGGGACGTGACTGATTCGTGTAAAATGAAAAGGTGGAGTGGCCACTATGTGCACAAGTGATGTTAAACTACAAAAACACAGTACCTTCTTGACAAACACTACTCTAAATTAAATGTTCAAGAGTGTTATACACTGGAGAAAATTGCCTTTCATCCACATGTATATTTATATTCATGAAAAGCCTCTATTCCAGTCATTATCAGGGTCAAAGACAGAGAACAGAAAGAGCAATTCGCTAAGGCATTTCACGGGCAATGTCTCTATCATGCTATTTCACCTAAACTCAAATGGATAATTCAGCACGATGGTGTCAAAATAAAGCTCTCGTAGTGGCGGTGGCAGTGATTTAGGTCTGGAATAAACAACGGTCTTGTCTCATTGTGACACTCTGCCATATGGCATCTCCGAGTACAAATACAACAAATGCAATGCAGAGATCGTTATGGAAAACAGAATATGCATGAGTATTCCCACTGTGGAATCACTTCATTAGAGCATTATGGTGTTCTGTAATTACACTCTTATCAATTGTTCATCATTTTTAATGCTTTAGGGACGGTCACGGCTATCGACCTATTAGTCTCGTAATTCTGCTCTGGCACACTGTCCAAAACTAAACATGGAAATGTATCAGTACAGTTTCAACGTGTGACTTGTAACGTTCGTGTGATTGTAAGGATTCAGATTCTATCATGTGACGTGACAGCAAATTCTTTTTGCTCCTGGTACTGATGATATCAAGATACACTTGAGCCTTCATTAGGAAATTTATTTACCTTATTGTGGCTTCTGTTTCTGGTTGCAGTAGTGACACAATCAGAATTAAATGATCTGCTGAAAGATGCTGATTAGATGAATAATGACTATAACACACACGCAGCAACATTGTAAAATAGCTGCTCCATTTTTTGCTAACTGGTTTTAGTGGGATTAGGATTTAGTAGTCATTTGAGTAGCCAGTGAACAGTGAAGCTTAGCCCACTGAAATAAAGTTGACTTAATAGTTGATTGCCATAGAATTATATAAAGGATGGGTGTAGCCTACAGGTCAGAAAGGTCACTAATGCAAAACTGCCTTTTAAGTGTAGAACCACTCATTAGGTAGATATTAGGACCTAGAGCTATGTTTCCCTAATGTGGTTTCAGGTGTTACTCACCTCCACCTCCTCACCCAAATATGGTCACATCAAGGTGGCAGTGGACATGATGTCAGACTTGAGCTTTCAAAAAAGTAATCTACAAACCACAGGGTGGCGATGCACAGTTCTGTTATACACTCTATGTGGATTTTGTGCCACTTTTGTTCGTATGTGTGTGTGTGTGTGTTTTGTGATGTGAAGACAATTTGAATTCAAGGCAGGAAAAGCAGACTGTACAACTGACAAGAATAACAGAATGTACTTGAAGAGGTAAATTATTAAAGTAATTACAGAATGTAAATGCATTGAACAGATACTAATGGGAAAATGCTGACCATATATAGCATCAAATATGCGTTCATAAAAAATCTAAGGGAACATATTTTCAGTTTTACTTTTCATGCCCTGTTTTTTGTCTTGTATTAAAAAGTAATATTTTTCATGTTTTTTCATTCCTTTAGAACAATTTTTATTCAGCCTCATTCTTTACAGCTATATAACCTTTATTCCCTCGAGGGAATTCAGTTTTCAGGGATGATGACATTGCCTATAATAAGGTTCAGCGCACATTGGCCTTCCTATCAAGCCAATCCTCTGGTGCTGGTTCAGCTTCAGCTGAGATGGGTCTCTCACCCATGGGTCCACAGAGATGGGCATGGCACGGGTCGGTGCCGAAATGGGTTGAATGACTGCACATCGCCCTGGAGTGTCAAGCATAACGTCATCCAGTGACAGCCCTTTCAAGGTCATTACTGCCCTACTGGTCTGTAGCTCCATTCCACTTTGGAGCAAGCTCCAGTGTGTGAACTGAAAAATTTCTAGTATTGAGGTTTTCCACATTTTTCCTAAGAGTAGCTCTTATGTGGACTCAGAATACTGGCCAGCCCTCAGTCCTCATGAACATCAATGAGCCTTGGCTGCTCATGAATATGGCACAGATTCACCAGTTGTCATTCCTTGGACCATTTTTAGTTCATTGGCTTCTAACCACTCCATACCGAGAACACTCCAAAAGACCTGCTGTTTTTGAGATGCTTGGACCCAGTCATTTTGTCATTACAATTTGGCCCCTTTCAAAGTTGCTCAGATCCTTACACTTGCAGTTTTCCATGCTTCCAATATACTGACTTCAAGAACCGTTATCCAACCCTTGTATAAAGACATTCACATTGCCTGTCTTTGGAGTTAATGTTGTGGCAGACATTTGAGAATGATCTCTGCACAGTACATGGCATTGAAAAGGTTCTGCAAAGTACTAATGTCATTTATTAGCTTAGCTAGATGTCAACACTGACACTGCCAGCCAGAACTGGCTTGCAAAAATCATACTATTCAACCCAGTGGACCGTTTTGTAGAGTGGAGAACTGTTGATGAGGATGATATAATTTTCACTGGATTGTGCACCAGAAACCATTGTCTTTTAAATCATTATACTGTATATAAATGACACAAGAGTAGTTGTCCAGGATGTCATTTCATCCTAGCACGTCCTACAACAAACACATTACCTATGGCTAACAAAGTAAGATAAAAACCAAAGATATCATTTAAAAAAACACATATTTTACATAAGATATCTCAGGTTAAAGCACATTTGACTGATACATTATGCTTTCATTAAAGAATACCCTTCTACTTTTGAAACACTAAAGGGAAATAATATTTTTGAAGGTTTGTTTAATAGAGTGTTGCAATGGTTTTATCAGCAAGGGCCAGTTGAGATCAAATTGGACTGTATGAATGTGGCTCATGAACTGAAATGAGTTCGACAAACCCTCCTCTAGATAAAAAATTTATCGCTCAACATTGGGCTGCAGGCCATTAACATTAATTTGAACACAGAATATCCATCAGAACAAAAAAAAAGAAAAAAAAAGCAATTTTTCTTAAAAGCCTCTTCAGCATAATTAAACAACACTGCATATAACAGCTTTTAAATTGATTTGATTTTTTTTTTTTTTTATAAAATCCATTTAGTGATTGTGTAGTTTATTCAGAAAGTGTAATTTTTTAACATCTGTTGAAGTACTTCCAGAGATAATCCAGAGTACTGCACTGCCAGTCCAGATTCCAAGCTGAATAAACAGCTGTTCTCAAAAAGTATTTATCATTCTCACAAATTCTGTTTTATGCTCTCTAAGTTTCTCATATATGACTTGGGTTCTTTTATCTAGTGTAGTTTTACTCATTATTTGCTCTTTCTTCACTTCTGTTTCTCAAATATTTGAGGCTACTCAACTGTTTCAGAATTATTTCTTTATTTTATTTTATTTTTTCATAGTCTCGTTCAATCTTTTTTTTTTTTTTCTCATTTTGCCCCACTACTCATGAGCCCTCCACTTCTGTCCTTTCACATCTCTCTTCATCAGTTTAGCTCCCTTTCTCTCTAAGTTTCGCTCTCTCTTTTACATACCCTTGATGCATTCCTGCTGGCCCCAGTCTGTCCAAAGGGATTAATTGATAGTGAGAGATAATAAATCTTCCCATTAGGCGCAAGGCCCCTGCCCATTGCTCATTATGCACCTGCTGCTCCTCAACGGCATGGCCTGGGGTTTCCCCTGCTTTTTTAACACACACATCTGCCATCCCAACGCCAGCAAGGTTAATCTCTTTCTCTCTATCGTAGCTGATTGGCTCTCTCTCAAGACACATACTTGTTCATGCATTAACACAATTTAAAGCGCACATGTTTATTTATTCTTTCTCTTCTTGTTTTTTTCTGAGAGTTGAGAAGCTTGGCTATGTGCATGCTGTTGCAAGCAAATGTAACAATTTTGAGAATTTGAAAAAAGACCAGCATAAAAAAATCTTCGACTAAATAGGAAATATAACAATCTGAAAGATGGATACTTATAGAGTATGTCGAGTCTTCAGACGTAGACCTGTTTTGTTAAGAATGTATCATGTATGTTGTCATTTTTCTATGTTCTGTTATGATATGATCAGTTTTGTTTTGCTGTTGCAAGTGATACACTTTTTGGCCACTTAATTAGGTATGTCTGTTCAATTTCTTGTTACCACATATTTCTAATCAGCCAGTCGCATGACAGCAAATTAATCAATTTAGGCATGAAGACATGATCGACCTGACCTGCTGAAGTTCAAACCTAGTCGGAGAATGGGAAAGAAAGGTTATTTTAAGTTTTTTTGAAAGTGGCGCGGTTGTTGGTGCTAGGCTGTTCGGTCTCACTATTTTAGAAACTGCTGATTTACTGGGATTTCCCGGCACAGCCATATCTAGGATTTACAGTGAATCTGGAAAAAAAAAAATAGAGAGAGAGCAGCATTTTTTTTGGATGAAATCCTTCGTTGAGGTCAGTGGAGAATGGCTAGAGGCTTTAGAGAGCTAATAGGAAGGCAACAGTAACTCAAATAACCACTTGTTACAACCAAGGGTTAAGGTTAGGGTTGAATATCGTTTAAATGCCACACCCTACAGTGACTGAGAAAAAGTCTTGAGCCACCCATCATAATGCTTTGCTAAGAAAATTGGAAATATTTCAGCTAAGAAAACTGGTAATATTTCAGCATTTTTTACAGCTTATAAAATATAATATATAAGGCAGAGTGTGTACAATTTTAATGAGCTTGAAAGATAATATTTGGTATGATCACTTTTATTCTTCAACAAAGCCTGAACTCTTTTAGGCAAGCTTTTCTGTAATTTCTTTTAGTCTTCAGGAAGAGTTCTCAAGGCTTCTCAAAGGGCATGCCAAAGAGTTTGGATGCTAGCTACTTTTGCTCTGTTCTCTGTCTAGATGATCCCACACTGCTTTGTAATGTCGAGGCCTGGAGTCTGGGGAATCTAATCTATGACCTATGATATATTTTTACTGCACAGGTAGTGTGTTAGGGAAATTAAGTTGTTTCCAATCTGATTCTTTCCAAATGGTAATATATGGTGTATCAAAATCTGCAGCATTTCAGTTTGATTTCAAATCCTCGAATTCTGCCTGAAAGCATCTAATGTTAAGTCAAAGTCTTCTTTTTCCAAACATGGTTGTTTGTATTTGTAATTAGACAATATATTTTCATCATCATGCTCGTTTGCTATTATACATTTTTGTTATGTTCTTTGATGTTTCCTTATGGATTCTGCATAATGCATGGTCACTAACTGGTTCTACATAATGATAATCAAAATCTGATTCAAAGAAATTGAATCTAATCTAGTAATTTGGGGCACATCTGCAAGCTTTCTAAATAATAAAGGCAGAAATTAGGTGTTTAACATGAAGCAACCAAAATCACACACAGCAATGCAAATAGTACCTTGAGTGAGAGACTCACTGTAAAAAAACAGTTCAAATATGTAAAGTTTAACTGTAACTCTGAACGTGTTGATACTGACAGCTTAAAAGATATGTGATAACATGTTAAAGCCACATTTTTAGCATGATGGGACATCACTAATCAGTCAGTAGATCAACAGATATAAATAGTTTGTATTTTTATTTAAAACCTCATATAACCCATACAGCAAACTGTACAATTGAATTATTCACAGTGTGTTAAAAAGAAAATAATTCAGTAGCTTTTATATAGTATTTTGTTGATTTTCCCCATGTTTTACTCGGCTGTGGGTTATTCTAATGTTCTTTTAACACATACAGTTACTAGGAAAACAAAATCTTTTTTTTTCTTTTTTTTTTTACAAAACCTTACAAAAACTATATTCATAGAAATTCTGCATGTCCACAAAGAAAACCCTGGTTGGCACCAACATATTTATCATATTGTTTGAGAGGTTTTCCGCCAAATGATAAAAGCTTTGCAACTGAAAAGAAAGGTATACATAAGAAGGCATACCATCATGACTGCTAGAAAATCAAAATTCATATCACACACTGCTAATGGAACACACTTTTCTCCCACATTTCTTACAAGTTTGTGTAAAATGACATTATTCACATTAATTTATTTCTTAAAAAACATATATATTCAGTAATCAAACTGACTGAATCAGCCAAATCCGAAACCCTGTTGTAATTCCAACTAATTTGATGACATTTTGATTTATTTTCACATATTACAGATGTGAAAAGCAATCTTAAGTCTTTCAATAACCTGCATGAAAAGCTACAGTTCACATGAGGGTAACAGTAACATAGCAGAACCATGTATCAACCACAGCCGTACTTTAGACCAGGTTGTCATCAGGATTTCATGAAGAGTGAAGGTCCGGGGTTAGGGTTACATAATATAATCCTACTCTAAAACAATGTTCCCCAAATTCTTAGGAAAGCTCAGCTTTTCCATTTCATTTTCACCTCATAGAAATATATTCGCCATCATATAAGAAGATTTACATACTGTATATTTTTTTCCATCCAGATGATATTAATCCAATATACCATATCATATAATGCATTTCTTTTAAATAAATTAAAAAAAGGTGTGGGGCTATGGATTTGGGGTGGAGTGAGGAAGTAGTTAAAATTGACCTCTCTAATGAAATAAATAGCATCTAGAACATATTTACCTGTTAACAGAATTCATTTATAACAGTATAAATTTAGCAAAATACATTTTCTCCCGCCGATTTTATCTACATATTCTACTTTGCAGGAGGAAATTGATAAAACAATAATACAGTCAATCTCTACCAAATCAATGCTTAGTATTACAGACTGGAGTTTCCTTGAATCATAGATAGTTACAAATTTTTGTTGTTGTTGTTGTTGATGTTGTTTCTGCGTATCAACAATTTAAACCTCACAGAGGTTTGCTGTTCATTCAGCTTTCAGGCGACAGCAGCACACAGACTCCTCGAATCTTTCTTGGGCACGACACTCGCTTTAGATACAGTATAGTATACAGTATATGAGCACACAAAACTGTGATCTGTCACCACATTGTCTTTCAGCATGTTCACACATGACACATAGGAATTCACTCAGTCCACATCAGGTAATTGAAAAGAAGACTACGGACTTTCTGGTCACAGATGACCTTCAGAATCTTGCTTTGCCCATTTAAACCCAAACCTATGCCCGGTTTATATAATGCAAACCAATCATTTGTCATAAAAGCCTGCAGATCACACAGATGAATGAAGTGTTCAAAATGCCAGAAGCAGTTGGGACATTCAGTGGTCCTGTGGCCACATTTAGACAAAGACCAAACGCATAGTTTAGTGAATATGTCATGCTTAAATGCTCGAAAAAAACACAAAAAAACCCCCAAACAAAACAAACTCTCAGTTTCTCAGTTGTAATATGAACAGAAATGCCTGAACTAATGCCCTTCAGCCCAATCAAGATTTAGAGATTGTAGAAAAATTGCAGGCTGCCACAACTAGTTAAAACTGCTTCAGATATTTTCAGTATTATTATTGAAATTGTTTGATATTTTTGACTTTTGAAAAGGAAATTGATCAATAGGTTTTCCTGTGTTATTTGTGCAATGACTAAACATTTTTTTTTTATCTAAGTTGATTTGCACAACCATAAAATATAATTTATTTAGGATACCTATTACCCTGCATGGCTTGAAAAAATATTAAATACAAGATCTCTATTCAAAATTTAAAACACTCCAATTTGCTTTTCATTGGACTTTTCATTGGATGCAAGATTTGTGCTCCTAAGCGAACAGTTCTGCCCCATATGCTAATGTATATGCTTCTATTGAATCATCATATCTTTGGCAATCATTATTTTAAGTTAATCAAATTTAGCCATGTACAAAATTATTTGACACAAAAGGTATTATTAGGACCATTACAGCAAGATGGACTCTCTTGTTTTTTAATACATGTATCTCAACAATCCACTTTGCATCAGTGACTATGATTGCTTGTGTCTAACAATATAATTAATTACAAATGACAACTAACTTAATCGCTCAACTTTTAACTAGCTTTCCACCAATAAGAATACTGCACATACTAAATTAGTTTTCCTATACCTTTTGACTCAATGACAGCCATTAAAGCCTAGACAACAAGTTTGAGGTAACATTATTTTTTGCTGTCTGAGGCCATTTAGGAGTGTGTAAATCAACTGGGTAAAGGTAGGAAACTCAATTTTCGCATGTGGCAAAACTGAACTTCAATAAGAGCTCCTTCCGTTCTTGTATTGTATATCTCTCATTTATTGCCATTGTCCACAGAGCCATTCTTCTCGCTGTATACCATATATTCTGCTAAGTTTTTTCAGTCGGATTCAGGATTCCTTGAACATTGTGTTTTTTTTCTTGTGTTTCTATGTTGCGCACGTAAACATCAGACTTGAAACTGATTGGGTATATACTGTTTCCTTTCTCAGGAATGGACTTTTTTTTCTTTTCTTTGAACCTCACTGAATACTGCTTTTACCTCTTTCAGTTTGGATTACAATGGTGAATGTTGTCATACCTGTGTGGCTGATGCTGCCATTTTGAGTTGCCCATGTTTTGTTAGTGTTCCCATGTCACTGTGGTTAATGCTGTATCTGGTGATCCCATCTATACCATTGTCTCTAGTCACTGGCAGTGCCCCTGAAACATTGCTCAGCAGGCTCTTGCCCTGTGGGGAACACATTGTCACGGGAACACAGGAGTCATCCCAGTGCTGCAGCTCATGTTGTCCTTTCCTGGGAGTCGTCGGTCGTTGTAGGCGTGCATGTTGATCACTGCATCCGTCTTCACCATGACTGGAGGCTGAGGCTTGTGTTTCACCCGTCTCTCGCAGGTGAACGACAGTCTGATCTCGTCCACCATGGCACTGCACAAAGACCTCTGGGCAAAAAGGGAGGATGCGGAGAGGGCAGCAAGAAGGAGAAGAGGGGAAAGGGACGGGGGGTAAATGCCTTAGCTTTAAATTGCTCTGACAGCAGAGAGTGTCGGCAGTCTAAGGAGCACAAAATGGATGAAAACATTTATGTTGGGTTAATTCTGGTATGTTCACATTGTGTGCATGTGCATGGCTGTCAGCAATATCAAGCTGCAACACCACCCCACGTAGAGTTCACACAATTCATCGTTTCTGTGTCAAAAAGTTTGGTGCGAGAACATGCATGCAACTATATTCTTAACATGACTCAAATTAATGATTTACAACAGCAAAGGGGCTCATGCTATTCTGACATCGCCAGTGACTAATAATGGATTATGTCTCTATGCTCCAATTTGCAATTATGCTTGTTAAAATAAGTAAATGTTGTGGTGCTATGGCCAAGTCCTCCTGGGGATTAGCCAAAGGCATGCAAATCCTTTTATAACATGTTTGAACGAAAAGCCATGAATAGAGCACAGCTTTGGTTTAGCGGCTATATGGAACGTAGCAAAATAACAAAATGGCACGGGCACCAACTTCGTAGCAAAAAGCAAGGTGAATCAAATACTAGTACAGCATAATTAAATTAATTTCTAAATAATTTTCCATGCATGCTTAAAAAATATATTCTTCTGTTAATTTATGAGGACATATACCTGCTCACGTTCCGCAGTCTTCCGTAGTTTGTAGATGAATTCAGCAATTGCCACAAAAACAGACAGCACTAGGCCAGATGCCAGCACGATGAATATACCACCCAGGTTCTGGATACCCATGGGGCCTGTTTCGCGATGCCGTTCATCCAGGCAGCTGCTCCCACTCCACCACTTCTCCTTTAGCATGTGTAGGCGCCCATCCTCCAAGATGCTTAGGATTGCTATGGAGATTTTGTCCCTGTACGGAGAGCCTGGAAGCAACATAAGGCCTATTTTACTTTGGAAGAAACACCAGCTGGACTCTGTGATAATAAGGTTCATAAACATGCTGTGACACACATTTCACTAGTAGCTTAAGAAAAAAAAAAGTTTTATGTTGCTGCCACATCTGAATAGTAACACCTCAACCTCCTTCTTCAAAAAGTAACACATAACTTTTGAAGACTTTTCAATTTTTATAACTTCTAGTCTCAAATATACTCGCTAGCCATTTAAAAGTCTTACCGAGGGGAGTGCCGATGCCGTAGCCTTTGCTGTCGATAAGTCCTCCCACCTGTGTCAGGTTACAGTTCCTTCTAGTGATGTAATCAATAGTGGTGGACTCCGTAATGAGGGCATAGTCTGACTTCAACACCCTCTGAATACCATCTTCAATAGACTTCACCAGTGATGTTCTTGGCCGGCTGCTCATAAAGGCCCACATCTTCTCAAAAGTAGAAACTCTAGATTTCTGTAAAGGATGAAAAGATGCAGTTTTTAAAAAGTGAGTCATTTTAACAGTTCCCTAGCTGCAGGCGAGAGAAAGTAGCTAAAAAAAAGTACAATGCTTCTGCCACAAAAAAAAAGAATTTTAAATAAATAAATTTCAGATGTTAGATGCCCCAAGGTGTTAAATCTGGAAATACTGCTAACCATGAAATCTCTCTAGTCCCTTTGGACGAAAAACTTTGGGGGATTTTTTCTTCTTTTTTTAAAATTGAATAGAAAATGTCAGAGATGACACTTGTTCATTTACAACATTTAACAATACAGTTTCTTAGCTAGTGACCAAATAGATTTAAATGATTACCCATATCTTCCTTGTCACAAGATTAAAGGACAGTAAATTAAAGCTCTGTACATATCTATCCTCATAAGTGCTACTGAAGCAGCAATAATAGACAGCCTTGCCATTAGTGTTACATCGGGCTATGTGGTATTTCATGCAATTTTCTAGGAGGTCACATTTATGCCATGTCTAATCCTAGATAATTACTATTTAAAGAGTATAAGCCATTTCAAATTGTGAAAGATGCCACTATAAAAAGCCCTCTATTATTGTTAACTGCAGTATAAGCACAATCTTGGCTGCTTAAAACTGAGATATGATAGTCTGATATTAAAACTTTAAAGTACCAATTAAGATCTATGGCAAATGCTGCCAAGTTGGCATCTTACCATATGGTAGCTTAGTACGGCTTATTTGTGTTACAGCAGTGTGTAAATCATGAATGACTCATAATACAGAATGTCTCCCCATCTTTCCCCAGTGAACAATGGGAGCTACATCAGGGATTTTTTTCAGCCTATCATTAGTAGGTGGTAATAGTCATACGCATGCCCCTCAGTGCGCTTGTTTTAATCCAATGGGCAGCTCATAAGATAAGTTCTGGCCTATAGTGGCTGACTATGTTTCTATAGAAACGAAACATGTGCTACAACACTATCATAATTTCACGATCACAATTTGAAAGCTGTCTTATTCTGGATAAAGGCAATAACATAATAAATGTGTTGAAATAATCAGTCAAATCTTAAATTATCCACAATCTCAATGCAATTTTAATCCCCAAATGCTAGTAACAGAAATGCATCTGATGTCACAACCATTTGGTAACTTTTTTGCCCTCAGTCCTCTGTATGTGCAGCACACAGCATGTGTGACTCCATCAAGAGCAAAACTACAAACAGTTGAATATATTTTTCTAAATAAGTTTAGGACCAAATGCATCCATTTGCAAAGGCTTTATCTACTCCCTGGTCTCATCAGTATTTATCATGCTTCTCTGCCTCATTGAGTTAACATCATTAAGCCTTTCTGTAAGAGCAAGTGGGAGCAGAGGGCATGTGAGTCTTGGATAATTATACACCTGTGTCTCCTATTTATGATCCAATAATCACAACCGTGATTTATCAAAGTATTGAAACTGATCAAAAATAACATTTTTACATTGGAAAAAGTTACAGAAATACAGATTATTTAAGCATAAATGGTAAACTGGGGATTATGGTGATATGTTACTAAATACTCTTTTACATAAGCAAAATGCAATTTCATGCATCATCAGTTCATCAATGTAACCATTATCAACAGAAAATATGCATAAATAAAACTATACAGTGAAAAATAAAGTATTCATAAATTAATGCAGGATTTGCAGGGCAAAAAAACTAGGGCAGGCAGATGCCCTGAAAAAGTATTCTCTCTTTTTTTTTTCTTTATTCCAATTGAATATCATAATCTTATGGACTGCGTGTCTTCAATAGAAATGTGCAGTGTTTTCATTTTCTTACTCCGAGAAACTGTAACTCTGTTACATGTGTTATTCAGCACCACAGCAGCAGAAGCATCTGAAGCAAAGCTCAAAATAATGAAATAAAGTCAAGATCCTTCAGGCAATCGCTGAAACTTCGGAATAAAAAACATCATCTGGAACACATCAAACGGTGTAGAGAAGTGGAGAAACTAAAAAGAAAAAAGCCTTTGCTGTGGGAATTAAAATGTAACTGAATTTATATATGTAATATAATTCTAATGATAATACTACCATTTGTACCTTGAAGAAAGACATGGTTGCACCATCTTTGACCACGCCGTACTCGATTTTGGTCTGCTTGGCAATGTCGTCAGCGGAGTCCACAGGTGAATCCATTCTTTCCACAGTGAGAAAAGCTGCTAAATTAGCTGTATAGGATGATATGATGATGAGCGTGAAGAACCACCAGATCCCACCAATTATCCTGGTCGACAGGGCTTTGGGCATCAATTCTGAGCCTGTAGGCAACGTAGAGTGAGAGACTATTAAACAATTAGCTAGATAAAACTGTACATGCCAACAGTGTAACTGAATAAAACAAATGCCGTGACATGACCATGCATTTTTGTTAATTGCTCTGCGAATGTTTTTGGCAGTGCCACTAGTGTTGATCAAGGTACTGTCAATGAGGAAATGGAAACTGATGCCAGCTTGGCAGGTTAGCCAGACTCTAAGCTTAGAATTCAAAAATGGCAGATCAGACCAATGAAACTGTATGGTGCTTAGAGTTTTACATTATTTTTTATTATTTCTTTTTTCAAGCAAGACGAAAATGAAATAACTGAATATGTGTTTGATTATATTCAGTCATCAATATTTTTTTAGAAGTCAGCTTTGGTAAAGCAACTGCAAAAGAACTTAATCTGTGAAAACATAGGATATGAAATCTTATGAAAAGTTTATTTTGATTCACAAAATTTTCTTATTTATACCCTCATCGCATTTCATAACTTATAATTTCTATACATTGAGGCATTGTGTCAAATCATGGAGACCAGTATAAAAATGAGAGGAGAAAAAAAGGTAAGCTATAATACCTAGCCAGACTGACAGTGTACCTCTGCATCAGCCTCGACTTTGAGTGGACCTCTGCTGAGTAATACTATGTTTACAATGGCCCACTGACTGGTGTTAAAGTTACTTTATATCTCATCTCTGACAACCTTTAAAATACCCTTGTGCTTTGTGCACTCTGTTTCTTTACTGAGAAGATTTACGAGGGCAATTCTGAAGAGTAACAAGCCCACAGAAGAGGGGCAGAGTGGTCAGCTCTTTAACCTCTTCTACCAAATTTGATTGGATTTGTCCTTTGTGGTCTGACAAAGACTCTACGTGGTTACAAACAAGGGAAGACAGTAGCATCCTTTAATTCACTATGACTTCAGAGATGGAAGATCCAGATGCATTCTCTTGTTGCACTAAAAATAAAGTGAAGCAACGTGTAGCTCAATTGAATTCCACACTATAAAGCGCTGCTGTCAGCAGGGAGCAGTATATGGTGCTGCATCAGAAAACTCTAATAAATACAAAAAGCAGATCAGTCATGTAGTGCCAGGGAAATAAAATGGTGTCAATATACCATACGGTTCTCTGAAGAAGGTCTCTTGTAAACCGAGGAAATAACAAAGTACTTTCTGGGAGAACAATACAGACCCTATGAGTAGCCAGCGCTTCACATCTTGGTGTCCAGGAGCTCCACTGCCTTTTCTGACAATCAGACATTTTTCTTTTTTTAGTGATCAATTAATTAACAAAGCAACAGATGAAACAATGTGTGTATTGATTAATATTTTACTATCTTGCAGCAAAACATTTTACTGTCTGGCAACATTAGCTTTCTCTTGCATCTAGTACATATCTAATGCTAAGCTAATTAGCATTATGTCATTATTTATGTGACATCATTATTATAGATTATTTTTCTTATTCACGACTACTTTCGGTTGCTCTCTTATTCACAAGGGGTCGCCACCGCAGGTATCCCCACATTTTTGATTTGGCCGATGTCATTCCTGATGGAACCCTACAGGGATTTGCATCCCCTGCCAGAACGAAACTAGAAATCTTTCACTTGGTTAGTTGAATGTGTTAAGGTCTGCATTATGGAGGCATTTCGATTATATATTAACATTATAATATTACGATTTATATATCATGTTGAATAAAGCTTCAAGTCTTTCTATTTTGAAAAAGTTGTTTAAGTTGTAAAAGGATTTTTTCTTTGTTTTGTATTTTTTTTTTTTTAAAAAAAAAAACAGATTTT
>VUQG01021717.1:72335-86380 GCA_015106755.1 Etia nguti | reverse complement strand
TCCAACCCTTTCGCTGGCAGGAAATCACTGGGGAACATCTTTTTATTTTTTCACACACTGATGCCAGCACCTGAATTTGAAGCATCCATAATACAATTCTATCCACTGCACCTAAGTGGTGTTTTTAAATAACATGATGAAGCATGTTACCAGTGTAACAGGTGGGGTGAAGGACTGTCTTACTTTTACTTAAAGGCACAAAAACTATATATATTTAATATTTAAATAGCTGCACAGGATGATTCGCTAAACACTTATTGAGCCTTTATAACTCCTCATGCCAGCGGTCAGGCGCATGTTACACATTCATACATCGTCTGCATTTGCAGTTACGTCTGCCTTTTAGTACCGATTTACATCAGGTTAATATGATCTGATATGGAATGATATTAAGTGGACTGAGTTTTTGTTTCTTTCTTCCAGCATGCATTAACTAACGTTAGAAATTAAAAATGCAGAAGTGCAAGTAAGTGTGCAAATGGGCAAAAGTGAAGTGACAGAAAAGGGAGCGTTAAAGACAAATTCGCCTTCAGATAAGACATATCTTCCTTTATCCCAGTGCTGCTCTGCATCCTGGCATTGCCCCTGCAGGTGGTGGGTGGTAATGCAATGACCTGATAACTGGAGTTGTACAATGTCTTTAATAGCAGAGGACTGTTTAGTTCCCTTCTTCCCAGGGGCAAAGGGTAATAACGGTTTGATGGAGCAGATATTGCAGGCTGTGACCTCATTTGGATTCAGGATGTGTTTCACTGGGCTGAGAGTTTGAGAAAGTGATATTTTGTGTAGTGTCTGCTTGCGTGTGCATGTTTCGGTCTTACCGTGCCCTCCTTGGTGACAAGTTTAAAAGAGATGAGCTTTCAGAATTTTACCGCATCCTTCACACTAATGATTGTCCACCTCATCCTCTCTGTTGTGATAGAGTGATGTCACATGGCCACCTGGGTCACGACAATACCCTAGACTCAATACAATACCCTGTGCTAATGTTTGGGGGTGGGAGCATCACCTCGGCTGTGCTGGTAAGGCTGAAGGATGTCCACTGACAGTATACAGGAGCACAAAGCTGAATGTAACTCAAATTTTCCTAGAGGAATTGGAGCCAGTAATCAGCATTTAAAAAAGAAAAAAAAAAGTGAACACAGACAGTAGACCACCTATCATATCCTACAGTATCACTTATAACAGAGTACTCATCAAAATGACAATTTTATACTTATAGCAGGCTCTCTTTCTCTGATTTATAAGGTATTACTAGTTATCTGAATAATTCAGAATGTTAGAAAAATATAGCTTTATGCTAGCCACAATAGTTCAGTCTTTTACATTATTGCCCATTAATTTTAAGCTTTTAATTTTTTTGATGCTTTAATAAATGAGCTTTAGACTAAACTACAACAATATTGTTTTAAAACTGCATTTTCTCTTGACTTTTTAAGTGGAACCTTTTCTAGTTTATCATATCAGCATATTTTTGCTTAGCATATTGCCATTTTAACATTTACATAAAGCATAAGAGACCGCCCGTATATGCTAACAAGTTCACAATGCTAACAAGTTAATATTCAGAAGGCTTAATGTTTTTCAGGTTAATCATATTAGTGTAGTATGTTGTCACGTTAACATTTTCATAAAGTAGACATTAGTGTTCCCATATACTAATAGGCTCACATATGTTAATATATATATTTTCATGTTTTTTAAGTTCATCTCATTATCACATTAGCTTACCATGTTATCATGTTATCAAGTTAATATGCTTAGCATGATAACACTTAGCATGATAACATTATACATCAAGTGTTATTATGCATGATAACGCTTGATGTATGCCAACATGTTATCATACATAATTTACGAGACATTGGCCCTATATCCCAACAGGCTCATGATGCTAACATGTTAATATTGAGAAGGTTTCATATTTTTAAGGTTTATCCTATTAGTTTAGCATGTTATGCTGGTAACATTTGCATAATATTCATGATGCTGAGGGAGGATTTTTTTCCCCTCTTGATCAAAGAAACGACCATCTAACAACAACTAAATTCTTAACAGTTTCATATTTTGACTCTTGAACATTTTATTAAACTTTGCCTCCCTTTAAAAGTAAAAATTATTCAAACTTGAAACCTAAGACAACAGGGAAATGCAGAACATTCATGCTGAGCACAAAGTAAAGTAAGAATACACAGATGCTGTATTTGCCCAACTCTAAGCACTTGTGCAAATGTAGTGTCACGCAGTGATAATGCGGGAACACTTATTTCCCATGCAAACATCCACCTCATCTCCTTATCACTTTTTACACAAAGGACAGCTTGGCACATTTCACACATCAACACCTCTTTAGTCCCTGAGGCCAAGGCAGCCCCTTCTGTCTGTTTGGACCGGTTTGTGCAGTAACATCTGGAAAGTTTTAAAGAGCGGTTTGTAGGATTACGAAGTTACAAATTAAGGGTTACTCATTACAAAAATGATGAAACTGTGCGGTTTAAACAGGCTTGAGACCTTCCTAAAAATTTCCACTGTGCACTATGTTTTTTATCACTGCCACACATTCACAGTTCAGCCTGTGTATATCTCTGAAAGGTACAGAGAGGTAAAAATGTAATGTAAGGGAAAATGTGGAGTATTATCATGAATACAGCAAGCAGTCTGTCACCCGCGATGGCTTTTGCCACCTTCGAGCATGGCTCATCAACCACTGCCTGTCACTTTTCATCTGAGTAATCACCTCAAGTCTTCCACAGAGAAGGAATACTGCTGAAGAAATAAAGAAAGGAATAGCAAGACTCAGACTGAGGGACGCAGCAAATAAAATGTATGAAAAATATCATTCTCTTGCCTGAGACAAGTCCCCTTTGAGTAAGGATATTTTGACTTATTGTGTTTATATATGTTTTGAAGCAGAAGCATCTATTTGTGTTGGAGAGTAACAGCTGGCTCCAACAACCCCCTCATCTCCAGTTTGCTTTTTGTAAATGTATAAGACATCTCATCAAAGTCTCTTTTAGTCAGTTTTCTATGCTATTAAATATTTATATAATTCACTTCGGTTGCATTTAAAGAAGTAAAAATAAAAATACATGCGTCACCAGAGTCTTGCCAGCCATTAAATTGGATTGGTCATCGCTTATAATAAACAAGTGTGTCTTTACAAGCTCATGCTTGGTTGCGACTTATGTGGGTCATTGATGCCCCACGGTATGGAATGCCCAGTCCTTTGCCGGAAGTGTGCTGATGTCAGGTTGTATTCTTGTTATTACCGAGAAGATCCACAAGAAAGAGTGTTGATCTGTTAAATAGGAGATGGATGTAGAGAGGCTGGCCTAGTTGACTGATTGCTAACAATGACGGATGATGGGGACAGCAGGGCATCGGTAGTCAGATTTTCTAGTGTGCCAGAGTCAGCTCAGGGCTCTTTATTTCATGCCACTGGACGTTATTGCCCAAAAAACTCACTATATACTTTGCTGGTAGATATCATACAATATAGATGTCTGTATTCAGAGAGGGCCAGGTCCTCAGTGTCAGTAGTAGCTGTTACATCTTCGTGCTTAATCTTAAATTAAACATTTATGTGTGTTTCACAGGCTTGAAGTCCTGAAATGAACCAAAGAAGTGGAAGTGCTACCACAGCAGTAGACTAAAATGGTTTTTGGCGTGTATAATTTTATCATCTAGATATTTTCCCTCTCTTATCAGTGATCGCATTTTAAATCATTTAGACGCAAGACTAGTGGGACCATTATTTGACCAAAATTTGCCTTTGCAGGCTAACTCTGGCTCTGATCGTTCCAGTATGTTTAGGATGTACAGGATTTAGAGAAAAGTGTTCTTTGAGAAAGGTTTGCAAATTAACCAGTGGTGTTTTTATGTATTTTAGTGGTCTTATTGTTATTTTTTTTTCCCCAGTATTGCGATTGCATTCTAGGGACTCATTTGTATGTACAGTAAAAACAGAACAAGTATTTTTACTAATGATTAATTTTTTTTTAACTATACACAGAGGTGCCGAGCCCACAGGGCTCACAGGAAGAAAGTTATTCTTACATAGAGAAGCAATAAAACTATGGGGAAGTATGCAAATGCTTAGCACAGTATGCAAAATTGGATAAGCTGTGCTATTTCTTTCCATTGCGTCGTATACCACATAAATAAATATATGGCCATCTCAGAAACTGATGAATTGAGTAGCCTCTAGTGAAAGATCTAGAGTTGCGGACTACTGAGTGTACCTGTAAGCTTTTGCAGAAGTAAGATTTTCAACATTGAGAGAAAGTCAGGTTTCTAATAGTGGCGTTTGTTCTTTGATCCTGTGAGTGTGTGCATATTTATGTTTGTGTTAAAGCAGTAGTGGTGCGCACACTTGGATATTGGAGCCTAATGTGGAAGGGAAACTGTTATTTCCTGAGCCTGGGGAAAAGGAAGGAAACCATCTTTAAATACCAACACACACACAAACACACACACAAACTGTGCTACTCCAGCTCCTACATACAGTAGGGCTAGGAATAGACTGACTTCTGAACATGAGCACACCCACCTTAAAGAGCCTGACTATTATTTTTCAAATTCACAGTCTTATGCATTGCCCACATAATATGGGATAGCTGACCACCGTGAGTAACACCATCGTTGTTTATCATGTTTTCACTGTAAGTGGGATGTGGTTCATGCATTTGGAATAATGACACATGCCTCTTATAAGTTCCTTCCTATACAAAAACCAGGAAAAGATCCTGGTTTTCTCTGATCTACCTCTGTAAACAGGATGCTCACGTCAGAGTCGCACCCATTTCTCTGTTTCCTACGTTGTGCATTCCCATGGCTAGACTGAAATGTACTTCCATCCAGTCATCCCACGTCCATGTGATATGGTTGTAAACGGGATTGTCAGTACAGGAGTAGCTATCAAACTTAGCACCAAACCAGCCCACTCAAGCTGACTGTATTCTTCTCCTTATGAGGGGGAAAAAAAAACCACTTTCTGATTTTGGGTATGAATTGGATGGATGCACGCATGAAGATGGTTAATCACTGTCGCTGTCACGCTGTGTGTGTGTGTGTGTGTGTGTGTGTGTGTGTGGACATTTATGTCAGCAAGCATAAGAGGAGGAGTGGGGTGTATGAGTGTGTGTGCACATATGCTTGTGTGGGAGAGAGCATGCTCCAACAAAAGACCTAAAAATAGTAAGAATACGCTCTTGTTTCATATTGAGGCTAAAAGCTTGTGAATAATTTGTCTAATGCAACACATTCTCCTCCTAAGCTCTGTCATGAAAACATGTTCCTGCTAGTAACCTGTTCATGGATGGCATTTGGATCCTTTTTATATGTTTCAAGCACAATACAATAGTCGAGTTAAGTAAACACAGATACCAACCTGATAGCAACTACGTAATAGTCTCAGTTTAACTTATATTTTAAGTCTTTTAAGTTGTTAAATATATCTTTACGTTATCAGTTCAGTTCCTTATCTAATCTTCCCCTTCCCCACGTTTCCTCTTCAAGGAAACACGTATCTCCAGTTTAACTGACTTATCCGAACCATTTATTACAAGCTGAAATTGAAAGTAGACACCTGTTATATTTATCTGTTGCCTTGTGAGTCTATTTGTGTGTGCCACTCGATGCACTGGACTGAAGTTAAAATTTAAACCAACTTTGAAAAACGTAACAGACTTTTTTTTTTTTTTCCTTTCACATGTGTGAATGAGGCATTAGGATTTAGAAATGCGATCAAGGTGTGAACAAGTGTTTGGCTTGTCGTGTCTTGTCTTGCCAAGAGGACTTGTTGACTTATTTGAAGCTGTGCATGCAATATCATTATATGCAATTATATTCAACAGGAATGATGTTCCAAAGCAGTGAAAAGAATAAAAAGGGAAAGGGAACGCTTTCCTAGCATCTGGCATTTTCTTGTCTGTACCTAAAATACTTTATACATGTATTCACAATAATACAAATCATTAATGGCGTTTCCTGCAAAGTGGATGGTAATAATGTCTCTTTAAAGAGAGATAAAACCTTCAGTTTCATTTGCTCCTTTCACACTCCACTTGTTTCAGAAGTACAATTAAATGAGTGTGGAGATCAACAGTGGGGGGGTTACACAGAGGGAACAGTTTGTGGTTTTTTTTGTTTTCAGAGGCAGCATGAATGAGAAAAACAGAACATCCAGTGATGTTCACTTATGCCTTATTCTCAATCATGAAATGTCACAAAGACAGTTCTTTTAGTTGTTGTTTTTTTACAGATATATATTATTCAACACCTACAGTGCTTTATTAATCTATTGACCACCACCATTGTACGTTTTTTGCTACAGCTGCCCTAAATTAGTATTGTTTATTGACATATTTAATTCTATTTTTTGTAAATAAAAAGTACATTTGTGTGTTTCTTCTTTTTATGACAGTTGGTCTAATAAATGTAAGCACTACACTTAACACAAAAGAACGTATCTTCTGCTCCTTGATTCTGGAATTCACCATCTCAGGCTAAGCGAGAAGTAGTACAGATGCCAGATTCATGATATTACATATTTGGTTAAAAAAAATGCCTGTCAGGATTTGAATAATTTAAAACATACAGAGATAGCTAATCTCATATTCACATATTTGGAAAATATTGATAATTATCTAATTGGATTTATACTTAAACATAAAGTAAGAAAACAGAAAAAGAATGTTACATGTATCATTCATATCTTTTAAGCTCATTAAAGCATATTTATTCGCACCAATAGGCTATCACTGTGAGCTTTTAATGCCTAATGTGAAGTCAAAACTGGCTGCCAGAGCACAGAGAGATATTCTGAAAGAAATGTTAAACATATTGTCATATACACTGGACACTATACAAACAAATTCTTTTGATCATTTTGAGCTTTGTGCACAGTATAAACCGTGTTTAAGCTGTCGTTACCGGCAGATCTTCACATAAATAGTCCTTCACTTAAAACAGTAAGAGTCATCTTTTCTGCCTAGAACAACAGACCCGATATGACTCATAATATGCACATAAATAGATTTTTTTTTTTTTCTACTTAATACATATTTCTGTCATTTCTGAAGTTTATGTATTCTGCTGCAAACGTGGCGTGTGTTTGCCATGTTTCACTTCATATTTTGCTTGCAGAAGTGTATCCTCTCTTTAAAATCAAGCTGCTCCTTCATTACTCATCTTAAACTTCTTTAGAGGCTTGCCCTCTCTCAGTAGCCCTGTAGTTTTAAGAATACCGATACAGCTGTCCATTATGCACGACTCGTAATTGACATTTAACAACAGTGTTTTGTGTTACATACTCAGCGTTCTGTCAGAGCAAATATCCTTTTGCAAACTAGACTATTGATTCTGCTGTGAGCACAAGATTAGCTTGCACCACTGAGGAGATGTTAAGGCTCAGGCGCTTTGCTAATTTCAAAAAAAAAAAAAAAAAATATCCTGGGTCGGTGTGAAACTCTGCCTCTTTCGCAAGATAATCTGGTAATCATCAGATTAAAATGTGTATGTATTCTCGTGACCGCCGCCTTAACCACACCAGCTCATGCAGTGCCACTTCTGGTTAAAATGTTTTTAATGCCTGCTGATGAACGCAGTGTGCAGTACTCTACCGTGCCACGCTAGATACAGTCTGCATGTGAAAGACCTGAATTATTTAAAGCCATGAGAGTGTGTGCAAGTTCTCACTTGCTTACCCTACTGACTCTTTCTTCAATAAACTCCTCTCGACCGCCCCTCCCCAGCCCCTGCTTTGCTTAGTGTTTAGAAGGAAGTGAATAATGTGTGAAGGAGACGCCACAAGAAAGATGTGGATAGTTTACAGCGAGCCACAGGACGAAAGACATTTTTCTATGACCATCTGTCGCTTGGAAAGGAAAACTTCTTGCGCCACGCCACGAATCTCTTGGCCGAATTAGAAAACAATGAGGTTAAACATGCTGCGAGAGCAAAGCATTGAAGCTGCAGATAGCAAGGGGGAAATCCAAAAGCAGGCAAGTCGGACAGATAGAAAGGTGAGATGATAGTGGGGAGGAGGACAGCACACGCCAGCCCAGGGAGATTTTTGTGGAGGTGGAGGTAGACAGAAAGCAGGTGGATGTTTAGACAGAACGATAACACAGCCTGGCTGACAGAACGCCTGATAAGCAGCCTGACTGTCAGGTTTGGCAGGCTAGCAGTGAAGTGAGAGATCCATGCAAGGGGGAAAGGCAGACAGATGGGTAAAACTGAATAAATGAGACCCAGATATTGTAGAAGCATCATTTGAAAAGAGGTTTACCTTGTCTTGAATTTGGGACTCTAATTATGTGGGCTGCACTGTTTTGAATGCAAATCTGGACTGTTCAATTCTGAGTGTAAAGCAAAGCATCCAATGATGATAGCTGTGCTTAATGTATTTAGACTTCACGCTAAGCCTGCATTGTGATTTTAAATCTCTTTGGCTAGCCAGATAAATTTTGTCAATTTTGAGCTGCCTGAGTGTTCATCAAGATGAAATGCTTAAAAAAGAAGTTGCTGTTGTTTGTTTGTTTTTCGTCTGGTTGGTTGGTTTTTGAGTGACTTCTTGACAACTTGGTGGCACAGTGGTTCGAGTCAGATGACCGTAGGTGTAAACTTGTGAACATGAGTGTCTCACTGTATTAGTGACTTGTCCAGAGTGCAGAGTCCAGCAGTGTCATTGTGAGCTTTTAGCACAAAGCACCAAAATATAGCCTCAAATAAGCAGTAGAACGGTTATAGCCTGTTTGCTGGGTTTGTCTCGTGCTTTATCCTATTGGGAAACTTTCACTACGCCTTGCTAGTACCAGACAACTCTGACCCTATGATCTGAATGTTGCAACAGAAATCAAGGCTTATCAGACCAGGCGATGTTTTCCAGTCTTCTGTTATCGATTTTCAGGTCAGCCTGTGCGAATTGTAGCCTCAGTTTAATGTTCTTAGTGGCACCCAGTAGAGTCTTCCGCTGCTTCAAGGTTTGATGCGTTGTGCATTCATTGATCCTCTTCTGCATACCTCGGTTGGTTATTTAAGTTACTTCTCTTTAAGCTACTTCTCGTTCCTCTCAGCTTAAAGAGTTCAGGCCAATCTCTTCTGACCTCTGGCATGAAGGAGGCCCAAAGAACTGCTGCTTCCTGGATATTTTCTTTCTTTTGGACCATTTTCTGTAAACACTACAGATGGCTGTGTGGGAAAATCCCGGTAGATCAGAGGTTCCTGAAATACTCAGACCAGCCCATCTGGCACCAACAACCTCGCTATGTTCATAGTCAATCAATCACCTTTCTTATCAATTCACAGTGTGAGCTTTGGCAGGTCGTCTTGACCATGTCTGCATGCTTAAATGCTTGGTGTACCAAACAAAGTGACCCGTGAAAGTTTATGTTTTTGAGTGGTGTTGTATAACTGTCGTCACTTCTCTAACTTTCCCTAACCACTCAGTGGTTTCATGTGGATTCTAACTGCAGCAGTAACTGATTCTGTCTAATCTGTATTCATGTCAAGTCTGCAGTGCTAACTGGACAAAACATTTCTTTCTCTGTTTCAGGGAAGCCCCAAAGCATTGAGAGCTCAGAGAGGGTCCAGCTGTCTGGAACCTACAACGTTCGGAAAGGGAAGCTTCAACTACCAGTCAACCGCTGGACCAGACGCCAGGTCATCCTGTGCGGCACTTGCCTCATCGTCTCCTCTGTGAAGGAGAGCCAGACAGGGAAGATGCACATCCTGCCACTCATTGGAGGAAAAGTATGTAAAATTCACACCATGACAGGGCGTTACTGTTGTCACATAGTCATTTTTTTTTCTCTCTCTCTCTCCCTCTTTCACCCTGGTCTTTTTATGGTGATGTTATATAATTTATGCCTTGGATCATAAACCCATAACATGATATCATCAGAGAATGACCTGATAAAGTCAATGTTATTACCCTCTGCAAATGCCTCCCTGTGCAGGGAAGTTTGTCCTTGATGAAAAGTCACCTTTAGTTTGACATCAAATACTGCTTCCTGCTTTGTTCGTTTTAGCTCTCAAGGTCAGACAGAAATTTTGCAAGCCAGGTCTAAAGCAATGATGTGGTTTTTTGTTTTTTTTCACCTTTTCTAATTTGGAGTCGAGACACGCTTTAATATTTAGTGTAATGGATCAGTATAGCATTAAAGCAGCTTTGTGTCACTGTAGCATTTTAAATTGCCTCACCAAAAGCGACCTTTATCCATTTATTGCTTTATGTGCGCATGTGTGTCTCTGCTAAACAAGCTCTAAGGGCCCTTGTGAAAAGCCTTATCTTCTTGTCTGCCTGACACAAAGAGCACTCAGTGTGTCACCACGCCCAGTTTTTAAACATTTCACACACAACACATTGACCTCGAGTCAACCCTCTTTTTCACTCTGTTCCTCTGTGTTTGTCTATAGTGAGTTTGTGTGTACGCCTGCTAGTATTCTGTTCAAACAACATAACTAGTCAGCCATTCACCGAGCCTGCTCGAGTATGTGACTGTGCATGACTGAAAAGCAATTTCCCATACACGTTTTGTTTCTAATGTCAGTCACGTGTGTTTGTTATTTCATTATACCAACGTGCGTGCTTTTTCTCTTTTTTTTTACAAGTGACTGAATCTGACTAGCCTGCAGACATTTAACATGTTATTTATTTCAACTGAAGTCCTTTTTTATATATATGAGAACTAACCTATGTAGGCCTCCATGTTTCATGTTTTCCTTTCACTTTTCTTTTCTGATGTTATAAAGCTTTTTAATTTATATTCAGAGGTGGATCAGAGATGTCAGTATTTTATACTCCAGTGACATTCTCGTGTGTGTCTGTCTCCAGGTGGAGGAGGTGAAGAAGCACAATCATTGTTTGGCCTTCAGCTCAGCAGGCCCTCAGAGTCAAACCTACTATGTCAGCTTTGACAGCTTCACGGAGCACCTGCGCTGGCAAAGACACGCTGCCAAGGTATTGTGTGGGCAAAAGAGTTAGAGAAAGAAAAGGAGAAGCATATGCTCCCTGGGCACTACTTTCGGGTCAGCTGCACTGTACGTTACAACATGCTCAACTGCACTACGCCCACCACAATCCGGCTGTCGTATGAGCCCGGTAGAGTTAAAACTGCACATATTTCACTGCTGTGCAGTCTGTACTCTATAACCTGTTTGGGTGCTCTCACACACATAAACACCACTGATGGCTCTCTCCTCTCTCTCATTTGAACTCAAGTAGGCCATAGCCAGAAAACCTCTTTTCTAAATATTAACAGGGACATGCATGTCACCAGCGCCCTGAGGGCCACTCAGAATAGAAGCCTGGATAGAAGCAGCACGTGCTGCAGTGACGACTGCTGAGCCTCTAGCTAAGTCAACTCTGAAAGGCTGCCGTTCACACACGGTAGACTTTCTGCTCCAAGATGACAGGTGTCGTTTCGGTTTATATCAACCGACTTATCAAATGGACACAGGCTTACTACTCTCTACACCTGCAGTTAACTAGATTACCCAACGTTATAACTCGTGATGTCAGGTTACCAAGCTGTTGGACTGTCCTTTGACTTCTTCTGACTCTCTAATCCTAAGAAGATTGCCTCTGAATGACATTTGAGCCCCTATCAGCAGGCTACAAAGACATCGTGAACCAGTACAGTCTTGTGTGGTCGGGGTAATCCTTTTTAACTCCACATTCTTATTCTCTCCCTGTTACCTCTGCTCTCCTCTCTTCTTTCCTTTCCACTCCACCTCTGTTTTAGATGGTGTCCCAGAGAATCCACTCAGTTGATTTGTCCTGCTGCAGTCTGGAACATCTTCCTCCCAATCTCTTTTATAGCCACGACCTGACCCACCTCAACCTAAAACACAACTTCCTGCCTGCAGATCAGCGGCTGCAGCAGCTGCAGAGGTACAGTGCCATTATAAGACTACGGTAAACACAACTGTGAATGAAAGAACAGACCTGAAGATTTACAAAAGGTCGAGGAGGTGGTCTGGACGGGCTGGCTTGGGCAAGATGAAACTTAAAGAAAGATATGGTTTACAAGAGCTTGGCGTAACTTAACAACAGCTGGAGCTGAGATAGGCTTTTGTACAATGTGGGGTAGACAAGACACCGACACAGTATGGCTTCAATGGGAACAGCAAATAACGGATGGCTGGTTTTGCACAGCTTTAGCTCTTGCCTGCAATTTGCAAGCCATCGACCTGAGCAGTCTAGGACTGGGGCCATTGGCACACAGGGACCAAAGAGGCTAGCCAGGGCTGTACCAGGCTAGGCCAAATCAGCCCAGAGCCCAGAAGGGTAGAAGTGTCTGCAGGGAAGCTTTTAATGTGCCTGGCCTCCCTCGCTCTTTCTCTCTGTGGGCACCATCTGCTGCATGCTTGTCATGGTAGCAGATTAAAGACCACAGCCAAGATGCTGTATATGTGTCTCCACGTGTGTATGTGCGCTTATGCATTTACAAATTATTATATTTGCACACTTGTTTCAATGTCTCTCTGTGGAGAAGATTATCATAAAATTTTTACCATTTGAATAGTGTGAATCTGGTGCCTGAGTATGTGTTAGCTGTGTGGAGTGTCTCTGTACGTGAGAGCTGCTTGCGTGTTGCATGCAAGAGAAATAGTGGCTGCAGGCTACTGATTTGGGGTCAGCGCATACAAAGACTTGATATAGTATGGCGTGTTCCTTCATTTTAACGTGGCTGCACTAAAGGAATCTGTGTGTGTGAGTGTGTAGCTGTGCATGTATAATCTTGCTCGCTTTTGTGTCTTCTTGATAGAATATTGTGAATGAATGAGGTCAGGATTTTATGTTTTCCTACCACAGTCATTTTTTGAGTCATCTTTATTTTTTTTCAATCCCTGGCATAATGACTAATATTTTTTTAAAAAAGATGATGTGAAGGGAAAATAGCTAGTTTTAATATCTGAGTGAAACACAAGCTCCCCTGCTGGTCAAGTGAGAGACATCAATTTAGCTCTGCCAAATCTAAGTAGGCTCATCCGCATTTGACCCAGCATGACAGAAAAGGAGGTCAGTAATGAGAAAGAGATGAATAGTTAGCTGAAAATAGAGAGGTTCTAACAGAACCGTGCAGCAGAGTTACTTGAGTACTCACTTTCCCCAGAGAGACTGAAGTCCAAAAAGCTGGACTCAAGAACAATAATACTCTGTATGCAGCCTCTATGAATGTGGGTGTGTGTATGTTTTTGTGTGGACTGTTGTGTGAGAGTCTGTTTTGGTTTCAGTATAAACACTAGCTTTGCTCTGACATCTAACGTGGGGTTATATTATACTGTCTTGTATTTTTCCAAGAGCAATGGAACGTGAACCTGCCACATGCCCCCCCCCGCCCCTTTCTATTTTCTTTCTGGCCAAATACTAACTGGTGGGTGATTTGCCAATCAGATATGCATAATCAGTTGTCTCGGATACTAGCGCTCTCCTCTGGCATGGGACTGCCTTCCCAGCATGCATCTCTTTTTGAGACAGAGGTTACCACTCACTGAGGGGAATGGCTGATGTTCCGTGAATTTCATTGAACCTTTGGCCTTTTTTATTTACATATGTATGATAGCTTAACGAGTTATGAAGGACATTAAAGTCATTGAAATGAAGCGATGAAAGGCCGAGTGACCGGATTAAAGTTCCAACTGGTGCGCGTCTGCTGATGAGTTGCAAACATATAATTAAACGTATAAATAGCTAACTGTATAAACTGATAATTCTCTTTGAGGACACGACTTTTAGCAAAAACATAATGCAAACAGTTGCTCCAGTGGCTGTTTAAAAATAATTAGCGCTGCTTTAAATAAATAAGAATGTAAGTAAGGTCAAAGCAGAGTAACATGAGAAGACAGAATGTCACAGCATGACAAAGACACGTAGGGAGTGTGAGGAGGGGGTGTGAGCGTTACTCAGCAGATTGCAGGGGCTGATTTAATGGTGGAATGACATTTTCCCACATGCTCCGCATCGCCTGCCTGCAGGAGTCACCCTCAGCTGGAAATTCTCGGTCACTCTAATCAATAACCCGACGTCTAGGCTGGCT
>VUQG01021717.1:19467-63221 GCA_015106755.1 Etia nguti | reverse complement strand
GTCCTCATCACCCAAAACACCGGTACCCTCATCCTCCAGTCAGGAACGCAACCTGCTCACACTTCCCCCACCACCTCCACCACCGTGCACCCCAGAGCCCCTAGAGGAAGGCATTGACATGAGCCAGGGGGAGGCTGAGAACGGGCTTGAAAAGGATGAGTCATGGCCGGGAGCTGGAGTGGGATGCGGGGATGGAGGGAAGCTAGCAGGCAAGAGAAGGGTTAATGGGTCCGTGGCACAGCAGGAAAAGAGCCACAATCTCATTGAGGTGGCTGCTGATGCTCCCTCCAAGAAGTCCGGGGGTTACTTCACAGCTCCAGCCCAACCTGACCCAGACGACCAGTTCATCATCCCACCCGAGCTGGAGGAAGAGGTGAAGGAAATCATGAAGCAGCATCAGCAGAAACAGCAGAAGCCTGCTGGGACAGATCAACCCACAGACTACTACGACACCCCTCTCTGAACAGCAGCACCAACTTTGGCCTCATCTTCTTTACATGAACTAAACTGGTCTGATTTTCCAACACATGGACACAAACAAATGAGATTCTGCGAGAGGCTGTAAAATGCACACTGAGAAGTTTCATCAAGCTTTTCGTGTAGTCTCTTTTCTCCACGCAGCCCTGCCATTGGAGAGACATGCACTGTAACCCGCTCCACTTATAGAATAAAACAAGCAAATGAGCCCTTTAATGATACGCAATCCTCTTGAAAAGCCTATGGACGCAGCTCCAGGTGTCCATGGTCGTGCCCTTCTCACAGACTGTGGAACATATATTTTTTACATTAGACAACCAGCTGAGTATGTAATCAACACTAGTCTCTTTGCTATAGCATTAGCTTGCCACAACACTTGTTAATATGAATAACAATTCAATGGTTTGTTTGTTTTTTTGTTTTTTAAAGAACTTACCATATCTTTTAATGTGAAAGCAGTGAGGTTTCTCGAAGAACTTTTTAAAAGCAGAGACACATAATCTTTTTATTATCAGTGACCTATGTTGAATGGTACACCAATAATACCACATCTAACTGTTGTAGGTAGGGCACTTACAATACTGTATTTCTTCAGTAAATCATGGCTCTTGGCCTGTAAAATGGCATAGAAATTTTTTTGTAGAAATTTTCAATACTAACTCCTAGGAGTTGCATACTCTTTATGGTGACTCAGTCACTTTTACTAATCTTCTCTGAGAGAAATGGTGATTTTTTTTCTCCAATGATTGTAAATAAGAGAAATGTTGTATACTGAGGCTTTTAAAGGAACTGCGCACCTGTATGTCGGTGAAGGTTTTAGTGGCGGGGAGGATGCGTTTGTTTGCCGTTATGGAGGTGTCACCCTCCCTTTCCCCTTTATCTTACAGTGTAAGCCCACACACACACACACACAGAGACACACAAATGTAAATGTGCAGTAGCAGGTCAGAAAACCCAACATTCCATGCAGTATAACTACACTAAGTGGCTCTGGTTTGCTCCACTCCAATTGTGATGTCCTGTAGTCATCACTGCATCTACTGAACACTAATAGACAGATCTTTGCATGCACACACACACACCCATGCAGACATGACATGCACTCAAGCACACATACACAGACACTTGGTTAATATTAGTCCCACCTCCCTCCTACAGTAACTGTTATCACCGGCATGACTGTGTCAAGTTCAGTAATACAAACAAATATATCCACATGGAAAAGATACAACACAAATGTTCCTGTCTTTGGTATAATAAATTTTAAATTTGTGAATATACCTCATGTTGTCTAGGATTGTTTTTTAACAAATGAATTCATACATAAAACCAGATTTGTTTTTTAAATAATTTTTTGGATACACTGAAAATGATACATTGCTTTGCTGTTTTTCCACTGAATGACCAGTAAGGGGCAGTCTAATGTAATACTTTGATCCAGTACAGAATACAAAAGTCGTATTTCTATATAATCAAAAGCCTGGTTTATACAATATTTAGCAGGAAAAAAATCTTTTAAACATTTTCAGCTATTTTACTCAAAGTTTGTTTTGTTTTTGCTGTGTTCTTCTGTTCACCAAGTTGTCATTGTGAAGTTCAGGGTCTGTCTCTTGAAGTCTCTAACTAGCATGCGAGTTTAGGATGACGGCATCATTATTATTCATGCGTTTTTTTATACTTTTTCTTCACGCAGATGACACTGACTACTGTAACCACCAACATTGCTCCCAGTACAGATAGAGAAGAGGCAAGTGCAAGGGTGGTTTTGTCACTGTTGGACCCTCTGTGCTGACATCTGTCCCCGTAGTACCACCAGTCATCACCCACGTCACACCTGGACACCAGAGGAAAAGAATGAACATGAGAGACAGAAAACATAGTTGAAGGTTTACCCAGTATTCACCACGTAGCTGATCGTGATGGTGGAAATTAGAGAAGGCTAAAGGTACATCTGAAACATTTGTGTGTTATATGTATTTTAAATGTTGAATACCATTAGGTCTTCAAGGGAATACAAACAGACATTTTGTGAAATACGCTCATACACTTACAGGGAGTTACATGAAACTGGTACCACTTTCATGACCATATTGTAAATATGTAACTAGAATCAAAGAAACAAGGAGTGACATTTTCCTGAGCTCTGTCCAAAGGTAACATAGTTAACAAGTAGAACCAGCAAACAAACAGTATAAGACCTCAAATCTGTCATGACATATAATTTTGATTTGATGTATAGCAGGTTGTTTGACTGTCCAAACCAATCAAGTGCTTGACACTCTTACTGTGCTTACTGACAGGACATAATTAGTTCACAGTAACATAAAACACAATGTCAGAGGTTCAGTAGGGAGAAAAAATAAAATCATTAGAATAAAAACAGCTGATATGGACCATAACTTACAGACATATGAATTTGTTTATGCACAGCTGTCTTAAGCAGTGATTATACTTTCTGCATCTACAAGTCTGCTTTGTTCCCAGTGACATAAATGTCGTCATCAGACGGTTAGTGCAATCGTTGGAGGACATCCATGTGCGTGCCTTTAGCTGCAAATCGAGCCCTAATCACTACCCATGCACCAAAGTGCTCACACCTGGTTTGACACGTTGATGATGATGTGCTGTGTTTGGGTTTCACCAGTGATGGCACCATGCCTAATGGCCAAACATCTTCACTTCAGTCTAATCTGTCCAAAGAACATTGTACTAGGAGTTTTGTCATTTGTTCATATGTAACATTGCAAATCTAAGCCATACTTCCATGTTTTTTAGATAGAACAAGCTTTCTCTTGGCAACTCTTCCAAAGAGGCCATACAATCTTTTTTTAAAATAGGTGTTGTAGGTAAATATTGTTACCACAGTCACTTAAGTAAGTGGCCTGGAAGCTATTTTTAAAACACGTGTTCAACTGTTGCCAAAAATGGACAACACATTGATATAATATTAAAGTGTGTTAGAGTCCATACTTAAAAAGCAATTGTGCAACATTTTAATCAGACATTGTTTTGTAAATGGAGTGAAGTTACTACATAGTGGATCCCGTCAAAAGTACTCACCTGCAAGCAGCTTTGCCTTCATCCACGACACAGACACCACCATTCTGGCATTGCACATTGTAGCAAACTTCAGAAGGTGTGGTGCTGACAGGCTGTGAAGTTGTAGGAGGCAGGGGCTGGCTCACAGTTAAATGGGACACATCTGAAGAAGAGGAGCAAATGAGACAGCAGATGAAAGAAACCCACGTGAAAGAGCTAATTGTCTGGATTTGATTACCTGCTGTGACCTGACCAGAGGGTTTATAAATCGTAGATGTATCATGTATGCTGAATTACATAGTCCTACTTGTGCTGCTTGCCGAATTAGCATAACTTAATATGATCTAATTAATAAGTCAGTAATAATATAAATTACAGAATAAAAAATGTTGCATTTACAAAATTAAAATGCATTTGTTATATCTGGTGCTTTTACCCTCCATGGTGAGGAGGAAGATAGCATCTCCTCCCTTGATAAAATCCCTGCTTTTAGCTCCGAGATGGGTGAGATACACTGAAGTTCCATAGCCTGGCCCTCGGAAATACTTTGATCCATCTGTATCTGTGACCTCAACGCCAACCTTACGAGGATCATCCCAGAAAAATTCATCAAAGCCTGTTAAAAAGAATATTTAAAGAGTGCAAAAATTGTAATGCAGCAAAAAGCCATGATTTCATGATTTTTTTGTAATTTGCAAACAATTTCTGTGACTCTTTTTGAAAAAAGTTGAAATGACTGCACCTTCTGCCTTCATGTTGGGGTCAGTGGTGATGCTGCGCTGGTTGGACATGCGCTTTTGAATGTGTGGGTGCTGGTCCATTAGCATCATGGTTATCTGTTTCCAAGGACATGGCCATATCTGTCCTGTGTCCCCTTCACGGGCCACCAGATTAGCATAGGCTGAAAACTGGCCTTGGTAGCCCTCTATACCGCTGGGGTAAAGCATCATTTGGAAGGTATAACCCTCTTTAGAGGTGAATGGGGGGCTAAATATAGGTGTGTTTATCGGGGTGTTTTCCATAACATGACTGAAGTTTTTAACTCGCCAAATAAACTCTGGGCAGGTGGTCTCTGAAACGTTGATGTCATCCAAGGACAGTCCCCCTGATGGGGGCCCAGCTTCCACTTTGGTCCCTTCAAAGACTACGCGAAATTTCATTTTAGCGTCTAGACTGACGTGGTGCAGTTGCCAAAGCTCCTGAGGGGACCCTGTTATGGCACATGAGGTAAATGCACTGAATTTATTGAAAAGCAAGTGCACAAAACTTATATTTCAAGCAATGTTCTGACAGTAGATTGTGAACAGAAGTAAGATTTCCAAAAAAGTCACCTTCTATGGTCTTTATAAGGCGCAGACTTCCATTGAGGTTAGCTTTGTCATACTCTCTGACATAGACCTTCAGCGTGTCACCGGGCCCAGCACTGTTGTAATAGAAGAACTGCAGACATTGGTAGCCTCTTTTGGGGTAAAGCAATCTGCTTTCCAGCAGAGCTTTGTCCCCGGTATTGGCTGTGCCGGTGCTGAAGTGCATAAAATACCCAGAGCCTAAAGATATAAGTTTCACTTCATTAACAGGTCCGGTATCTAAGGATGTTTGCACAGTGGATGATAAGACGAAAGAGTACTCAAGCCAATCCAAAGCTAAAACTGAAAGATTAACACTAGTTTCACATTTTACAAGTCCGTCATAAAAAACTGTTTAGTGTGGTCTCATAAACAAGAGACCACACTAAATATGTTCATATGTTCCTATGAACATATTTTTTCAAATCTTCTATGCAAAGGAGATTTCTGCACACTAACAAGTATCTGAACATTGTTTTCAGACAGAATTGTAAAAATATGAACCTATCCTTTCATACATTTCATAGTAGATTCACTCTAAGATTGTTCTCACCAGTGCATTTGCCCATGTTGGAGTAATCAGTGTCAGGCCCTCCAGTAGCTGTTGTAACCCTGACCCAATCTGCCTGATCCCCTTGTCCCTGTATCATACCACATATGTTTTCACGTTCAAAGTCGCACGAGTCCAAGAAGGTGGAACCTTGAGCTACAGAGCAGATTTCATAAACATACATAAACAAGTGTTGGAGCACTTTGAACTGCAATAAACTAGACAAAAAATCAAGGGATAAGCCATGTCATGAACATCATTATTTGATTAATGTAACAAAACATGAAGTGGAACAGATCAGTACTGCAGGTGCAGGACAAGTTGACTTTTATATTGGAGAAAATAAAATAATACTTGTGCGCTGATTGTTGAATCTTACTGCAGTTATAGAGGCGGTTCAGCTTGAGCAGGTCACTGTCGCTGAACTCCATACGCTGGCCAATGACGTCACTGAAAGTAGGGATCTTGGTGACGATGGTGGGCTCGGTGCCCTTCTGAAAAGCAGTTTTACTGTAGTGCATCATGGAGCTGTAGTCGTAGGGAACGCCCAATGAGCTGGAGGTGGTGTCATCATAGGTGTTAAAGTTGTGTCCTTTACCTGAAAATTGGACATAAATAGAGGTGCCATTGTAGTTTCATCTATTTTGACATTGTATTACTGTACTGTGTCATCCGTATGACTCAGACCATAAACGCTGCTTATCAAAGACTGCTATCAAAGTACTCATATAACAATACTTGGGTAAACAGGTAAGTCATGAAGAAAGCACCACATAAAGAGAGAAAACTTTATGAGAGGATGAACAGCCAGTGTTTGAACACTGTAGTTTGGTTGGATGAAAAGCAGTAACAATACCCTCCGTAATGCGGTCCCACATGATTTCGACGTAATCATCACGGTCTGCCCTGGACTGCTCGTGCCAGAAACCCAGCGCATGAAGGAACTCATGTTCAATGGTGGCAATGCGGTCACAGTTTGTTCCTATAGACAGTCTCTGCTTCCCAACATGCCGGTTGCCAACAGAGGAGAAACAGCTTATGGAAAGAAAATGAGGCTTTTGTGAAAATCAGATAAACTCCCAGTGTCTTCTCTCCAATACTGTTCTGTACTAAAAGTACAGAATACGTACACTCACTGGCCACTATGTTAGGTACATCTGATCATCTGCTTCTTAATGCAAATATCTAATCAGCCAATCAAATGCTATTAACTCAGTGCATTTAGGCATGGCCAAGTCAACCTGCTGAAGTTCAAACCAAGCATCAAAATAAGGTAGAAAGGTAGTTTAAATTATTTTTGCGTGTGGTGTGGTAGTTGGTATCAGATGGGCTGGTACGTATGAGTGTTCCAGAAACTGCTGATCTACTGGGATTATCCCACACAACCATCTCTAGAGTTTAGAGAGAATTATCCAAAAAAGAGAAATATCCAGTGAGTGGCGAAAATGCCACCATGATGAGAGGTCAGAGAAGAATAGCCCAACCTCTTCGACTTGGGAGAAAGGCAACAGTCACTAAATTAACCAACCAAATTATCTCTGAATTGACAACATGAACATCTTTGAAACAGATGAGCTACAGCCGCAGAAAGTAGCATGCTGAGTACAACTCCTGTCAGCAGAGAACATGAAAATAGAAAAACTAGGAAAAATATTGCCTGTTATGACAAGTCTGAATTTCTGATGTTACACTTAGAAAGCTGGGAATGTTTCCAGAACCTTATTGAATCTATGCAATGAAGAGTTAAGGCAGTACTGAAGGCCAAAGAGGGTCGAACATGGTACAAGCAAAGTATACGTAATGAAGTGTCCAGTGAGTGTATATAATCCTTCAAAAGGTTCACTCATCTAAAACAGATTTGCCATGGCAAATGGCAGGAGAATAAGTTCTTCTTGCCTTACCCATCTCCTTTAAAGACGGAAATGTAGTTTGCTTCTCCACTCCATGGTTTAAAGTCGATGCAGGTCTTAAGCCGGTACTGCTCAAAGGCTTTGAGAATCACACCTTTTGCATTGATCTCTGTGTACAAGATGAAAAATCAATTTTATTATAGTTGAAAAAATTTCTTTACGGTACCTTTTTTTAAGAACAACTGTAAGCCCCTGCTGAATTATGATTACAGATGACAACCATACCCATATATTTTTGTGAAAGCACAAAAATATTGATAATAAATTGTGTTTAAAATCCAAAAGTGAAAGTGTCCCTTTTATGACATTTGTTTTTTTAAACTTAAATTTTATCATTACTATTGTTTCCAAAACCCATAAATAACATTGCATTTAGTCAAAAATATTTTTATTCTTTATTCTATATTCTATTTTACTCTATTTTTAACTGCTTCAGATCCCATTGGCTTGTTAAGTAATACAATAATACATAATCTGAAAAGATCTTAGTGCTTAAAAACAAATAACAGGAAAAAGATTCATTTTAAAATTAAAATAAAAACATTAAATGCTTGTAAGTACAGAGCTAATAAAAAGTATGCACATTTTCTCATTTATTTTGCTTCAGTTATGCCACATGACTGTATATGAAAATATACTATACTGTAGAGGCTTAAGTATGAAGTTAAATACTCTGGAAGCTTTCAAATTGTAAAAACAAAAAAACAAAAAACCCACTTTTACCTAAGTCATCTTCCATGTAGTATGGGATCGTCTTTGGCCACCTGTACTTTTCCCCTAATATAGAATTTCGGGGTTGCTTCTGCCACAGCCACAAAGAACAAACCACAAACAAAAGAACAACACATTAAACCAACGATGAACTTTAATCCATTCCTTTTATTTGTGTTGGTGGGGAAAGAGGTTCAATTAAGTTACCTCATCAAGAACTATGTCCCCTTCTGCAAGGTTCAACCCTGCCTCTGATGAGATTAAAGCACAAAGAAAGTTTAAGAGCACTGAATTTGGAATTTGGAAGAAAAAGAACATTTTCTTCTCATGAAAAAGAAAACTGTTTTAATTTATCTTCTAAAATACCTTCATTGATATCAAAAATGTCAAGGTCCCGTCCACCGTCCACATCATAGTCTGTGTAAAAACAAAGTAGTAATTTAACATGAAAATGAGTAAAAAAGTAACAAAAACTGTTAAAGTAGCCTTTGTTTCTTTGAGAAAAAAACTTACCTAATATTTTTGTTGCTGGCTAAATATTAAAATAAATGAAAAAGGAATCATTGTTATTGATTTTCAAGTGTATAAAAGTCAACTTTAAAGTTTTCCTAAGACCACGTCTGATAATAAAAACTAGACAAAATGACAATTTCTCACCAAGCAGAGTGCGGTACCACAAAGGAGGCATGCAATGTAAAGGATGAGCACACCTGTAGGTTCCCTTCCTGCCATGCCCTAGAATCTCCCTCTACAAGAGTGTGCAAGTAAGACTTACTGAGCTCTGACGGGCATTCAGAAAGAAGAAATCAGAAAGGTGAAAAAAAAAAAAAGTGTCTACAAGTCAATAACTGACAGAGCTATAATGGGCTCAAGTTAAAAAACAACTGCAATCCACTCTGGTATCAGCCAATAAATCTTTGCACATTTGCGAGCAGCAGGCCTGGTGTAAGACATGCTGAAATTTATAGCAACCTCCTGATCTATGTCTACATTTCTCTTTATGTTTTCAGGACATGGTACCATTATTCTCGATTTCTATCTGCGCTGCATTAAAGTCAGCAACACTGTGCTGCTGACTTCAACTGAGGATATTGTTGGGTGGTGGAAGGAATACTTTGAGGATCTCCTTAATCTCACTGACACGTCTTCTATAGAGGAAGACGTGTCAGTGGGAAGACAAGTGTTCTGACTCATACACAGACAGAATTTCAGGGAATAGCCAAGTTGTGAAACGTTTCCACTTGGGTGGTCTCAGGACACTGTCTCTGCTTTTTGCAGATGATGTGGTTCTGTTGGCTTCATTGGGTGTGGTGGCCTCCAGCTTGCACTGAAGCGGTTTGCAGTCAAGTGAATGAGCATTAGCACTTCCAAGTCTGGGGCCATGGTCCTCAGCTGGAAAAGGGTGGAGTGCCCACTCTGAGTCAGGAAGAAGGTATTGCCCCAAGTTGAGGAGTTTATTTATCTCAGGGTCTTGTTCACAAGTGAAGGAAGAGGGGAGCAAGAGATCCACAGACGGATTGATGCTGCAGCTGCAGAGATGTGGACGTTGTCCCTGTTTGTTGTGGTGAAGCGAGAGTTGAGTGTAAAGCGAAGCTTTTGATTTAGCGGTCAATCTACGTCCCAATCTACCCACACCCACAAACATAAGAAAACAAAGCAAAAAACCAATTTCTAACATGTTTTGCCATCAAAAAGTTTCAGCTTTGTGTTAAAAGATTTCTAGTTTTAAACATATACTAGTACACCCAATATTTAATAGTCTTGAGCTTCTTATTGTCACTGAGAAGAATAGCAATGTAGAACTGCAGGCTCTTGTTCTTATAAACTTTCAGAGAAATACAAAGACTCTACATCAGAACAGTACAGCAACAGTACATTTAAAGAAAAACACTAAAAATTACATCTCACAAGCACAGCAGTTAAAGACAAACCACAGCATTATTGCCATAATGATTACACTACAGCTTTCTTGAAACCTTTAACTTAATTTTAACAGTCTGTTGATTCATTACACAATCTGGTCACCCAGTTTGGATGTTATCAGTCCATTGAATGGATGTTGTCAACAGTAATAAGCCCCATAGATATAAACTAGTACGGACTGTCTACACCTAATATGTGTTATCATCCACTGAATGAACCGAAGCAAGTGCTTTGGTTCAAAACTATTAATAGTCCAAGAGACCACTCCCTTTATCATAGATATATCCATTCTTAGGTGTGGTGGCAAAATCTAAACCCGTATTATGGGATGAGTACCGTACACACTGGTTAGACCAATTTAAACAACAGTAACCTCCATAATTTGTCCACTGTTCAACAATAAATAAGCATTCGTTCATACCCTACACAATTTTTCCTGTTCATAGTCAAGAAAAACCCAACTACAGTGTGTATCATTGACAGTTAACATCCTCTACAGATCGTCAGCCTCGAGACTAAGCAGACAAACATTTGCAAGCGCTGAAAGTTTCCCATTTGCTAGAATGTGGGAGGAAACCGGACCAGCCTAAAGAAAACCCGCAAAGACCCTGTAAGAACAGGCAAGCTATTGTCATGTCCTGATCAAAGTCTGTAGCTTTTGCTGTGAAGAAGCAAGATGCACGAAACCTCATTTAACCGACTGCAACCAGTGATAAGCCCACTCTTTCATATTTGGCGAGCTGTGTTTTCTGCACGAGATAAAACTGTTTAATCATGAATAGTTTTCACTTTCCCTTTTAAAAAAGGAAATTATAGTGATAAATGCACACACTGGCAACATTCAAAGCAGTAATGTGCAACTTGTTTGAAATAACCGTCACAAATGACGGTTATTTCCGCTTTCTAATAGCTGCTGTAATACTTTTGTATATCTTTAGTTAAATTCTTAAAATATGTGACTGAAACCCAGTATTGCCACATCATTAATTGTGTAGTCGCATTAACCTTCATAATACAATCGTTTTGTGCTGCATTGTTATCAGAAAACATAAAGATCTTACTTCTGGTGTCAAATTACTTTTCCAGACCACTAAAAATTAATGCTATTGCCACAGTAGTTATTGTAACAGTTATGAAAATGGCAGAAATCATTCATTTCATCACCTTTAAATGGAATATTTACAAATGTATGTGCAGGTCAAACTGCATGATGCTTTATTTTGTTCAATTCACGATGCAAGTTGTACTAGAAGACTCAGGTGTTTCACTTGCACCGTCTTGCAGATGGCGATATAGCAAGCTAAAGACCCCTTGCTGTGATCACCGTGGTTCCTTGCATTAAGAAAACATACTTCAATTTCCAATGAAAGTTTTCTTTACCACTTTTGAGCAAAGAAATTGCTCTACAGACATACACATTCATGTGTTCTTGATAAGGGTCATTTTTTTATGAGTGCATTTCACTGTCCTTGATTGCAGTGGAACTAGGCCAAACAGGGCCAAGCAATCACAAAGCTGTAACATTTATGCAGCCTTTGTGTGCTTTGGTAGTGTCGTATTTTCAGCTATGGTGATTACATATTGATATTTCTTGGCTGCTGCTTTATATTACTTAAAAGAGGAGTTTGTGGGTTAGATAGAACTAATGGAGCTGAACTGATGCACCTCAGACTCTGGCCATATTTGTCCTGTGACTTACAGGCAGCAAAGAGGTAATATTTTATATGCAAAAAATATTCCCGGATGCAGAAAATTAACAATAATAAAACTGAATTCTGGAGCGCTGTCATGTCCCAGAGAAGATTTTAGCACTGTA
This sequence comes from Etia nguti, assembly GCA_015106755.1. Taxonomy (NCBI): domain Eukaryota; kingdom Metazoa; phylum Chordata; class Actinopteri; order Cichliformes; family Cichlidae; genus Etia; species Etia nguti. The sequence goes on along the minus strand of VUQG01021717.1, from coordinate 51,449 downwards.
ATTTGTGACATTAAGACAATAAGTGATAGTAGGTGGACAGCTTCTTGGTTGTGTAGAAAAGGCTTATATGTATCCACTCATGTGGGTGGTATCTGCACAGCACTGTTTAAAAAAAGTTTACTGTATGAGTTGTCTTTTGTGATAAATACTTGTTTTGCATAAAGAAGATAATAATAAAAATAAAAATAAATTCTACATTATACTAATTACCAGAATATTTATATTTTATTCTCAGTATCTTGCAGTGTATTTCAGGGGCCAAAAAGAAGTCATAACAATCTGCTGTCTGATCTGATTGTGACTTCACTGGAAAACTCCAGCATGTCTGTTCATAGTAAGCTATAAGTATGTGAGCAGACGTTTGGATGTTCTACAAATGCATTCTTTTACTTCTAGATTCTATGCTTATAAATTTGAATGGAGTTAAGCTTTCTGTTCAAACCCAGTGTCAGAATGAGGAAGAAAAGTGACTTAAATGACTTTGAATGTGTCATGGTTGTTGATGTCAGATGAGCTGCTCTGACTGTTTTGGAAACTGCTGATCTGCTGAGATTTTCCCGTACAACCGTCACTGGTGTTTACAAAGAAAGTTCAAAATGCCTGGGTAAATGGGTTTCAGCTGATGGAACAGCAACAGTAATTCATACAACCACTTGTTACAATCAAGGTATACCGAAGAGCATCTCTGAATACACAGTGCATCAAAGCTTGACGAAGATGGGTAAAAGCAGCCACTCCTTTCAGCTAAGAACAGGAAACTGAAGCTATAATCACACGGCTCACTAAAACTGGACAATAAAAGATTGGAAAAACAAATGATGAGTTTCATTTTCTGCTGATGGGAGGGTAAGAGTCTGACATAAACGGCATGATAGCATGTATCCATCCTGCTTTATATCAGTGGTTAAGGCTGCTGCTGGTGATGTAATATTGGTGGATATTTTCCTGGCGCGCTTTTGACTCCTTAGCACCAAACGAGCATTGTTTAAATACCACAGGCTACCTGAGTATTGATGCTCACCATGTCCATCCCTTTATGACCACAGTGTATGCTGTTCTGATCCCATACCTGTTATTATGCGGGGGGGGTGGGGTTAAACAGCACAATTAGAAAGCTTGCCAGTGTTATCATATTTAGTTCATTCATATTGCCGACTTTTTAGAGATCTTATACTTGTTTGTTTTTATATAATTACCTGCTTCACCATATGAAATGTCTTCATTTAGAAAAGAGTTGAAAGCTCAAAATTTAACCTGTATGGCAGTCTATAAATCACCAATATTTAGAGACAGTAAATACTTATTTTAAATTGGCAGCTGATATTCACAGATCTGTGCTGCTGTGAGCAGTTACAGTACAGCAAGGTTTCACCCCTTCCACTACTGCACTGATCCAATGATATCTTCACTGCATTCATCGCTTCCATTTCCCATCAACTGAAACTCACAGAGCATGCTGCACAGCAGTGAAGATAATGCATTTGAAACATTGCCAGTTAATGGAATCTATAAAAATATTTTAAATATATTATTTTAATCTGTCGAATTCCTTTATTTAGTACAGGTACCAAAGGGATGCAGGGGTAAAATGTAAGGGCTGCAAACTGATACAGTAGTTCAAGTGAGTGCTCCAAGCCTCTCACCCAAGCAGCCAGAGGCTCCAGCAAATTCACAGATCTGGACCCAGGGGTTTTGTTTTTCTTACAGACCTAGAAGGTGTTTTGCTGGATCATTACAGCAGCTAAACTACATGATATGGAGTAAGAGAGACCCTCTAGTATTTAAACAGATTTCGCATATCTAACAAGGATAGCCCTTGGGTGTCTCCTGGAAGAGGTATTGGAAGAGGTATCTACACCATGGCCTACCGGGAGAAGGCCCTGGTGTAGACCCAGGACGTTTTTTAATCACTGATCTTCATTAACAGGTGGTGTCAGCCCGGTTGTTATGAAACTGTTGACGCTCAGGAGCAATACAAGAATTTCTGGTTTCTGGCTCATCTAATGAGGATCGTATAACATGATAGAAACTTACAGGAGGCATTCTGCATTTTGATGAAATAACCATGTGGTGAGACATCTCAAGTATTGTTTAACTATAAAAAATTATCATTTTGAGTCATACAGCATCATTATCAAAATGTCTTAATATATTCTACCTAGCCCTCTGCAGTCAATGAATGTGTATGCAGAGTGTGGCTTTACCTGATCAGATAAAGTTTGTGTTAAATGGTTCTTCTGTATTCCTTCTTGACCACTTTGATGTCCACGTTGGCATGTTGTATTCTATCATGGACATTAATTTCTCCCTACCCTCAGTGGCCATCTCAATTAATTCTTTTAGAACACAGTTACACCTTGAATGAGGCTTTCATCTCCAGTGTGTGTGTATGTGTGTGTGTGTGTGTGTGTGTGTGTGTGTGTGTGAGAGAGAGAGAGAGAGAGAATTCATGCATGTAACAAAGAAGAAGAAGAAGAGCAAGTGGCACGCAAGGCAACATTTTCACTGAGTGTAATTCTTTTGAAGATAATTTATTCCTGCCTTTAAGATGTGGAAAAAAATGATTGTTTCCTTTTCTGGGGGGCATGCGATATTGATTTCTAATTAAAAACAGCATACTATTGCTGAAACTGGTAACTATTACTTTTTAAAGTGAATTTCACAGGGTTTAAATGAAGCTAATCCCACAAAATAACCACAGTCCTGGAAAAATAAAGATTCTGATTTAACCTACTCAGCCCCACAGGTATACAGCTTTGTGCAAGGAAATAAGGATGGTAACAAGGACTTTTTAAAGAAGTCAACCACTTCTTAGAAAGTCTGGCTGTCTGAAAGCCCTCATTGCCAAATTGTATGTGCAAGAGCTGTGTCACCTTTGTTTTGTCTACAAGCAGAACACCACGACAGGCACCAATCACCTTGCAGCCGTATCTCAGTGCAGAAGCTTCAAGAATGCAGGTGCTGAATATGGTCCATTCAGACTTAGTATCCCCGTCTCCCTCAGAATGGTGTCAAAGCTCTGCCGCAGGTGGGAGTTGAAGATCTCGCTGATGGGGGTCTCTGCCAGGCATTCCCATTACTATACGTTTAGGCGCAGCAGATCTGTCCACCATCCTCCCCCGCCAGCTGATCCGACTCACCACCAGGTGGTGACCAGTTGACAGCTTAGCACCTCTCTTCACCTGAGTGTCCAGAACATACGGCTGCAGATCTGATGATACGATTACAAAATCAATCACTGACTTGCGGCCTAGGGTGTCTCATGCCACTTGCACTAATGGACACCCTTATTTTCGAATATGGTGTTTGTTATGGGCAAACTGTGGTTTGTACAAAAGTCTTAGAGTAAGATGATAGAGTCCCCAGATGGAGCACCCTCAAGCACCCCACCCAGGGATTCCAACAAGGCCGAGTACTCAAAACTGCTGTTAAGCGCATAAGCCCAGATGGCAGTTAGGACCCACTCCCAGACCTGAAGGTGCAGGGAACAAACCCTCTCGGCCACTGGAAAAAACTCCAATGTACAGGTGGCAAACCGAGGGGATACTAAGATACCCACCCAAGCAAACTGCCACCTGGTAGGGTCTCCCGTAGCAAATTTGTCCTGGGTGAGGGACCAAGCAAAGAACAATTCACAAATCCCCAGGAGTGAAAGGTCCAGGGAGCAGTTCACCCTGCCCAGGATAGGGTTACTGGGGCCCCACCCTGGAGCCAGGCCCAAGTAGGGTGCCCATGAGTGAGCGTCTGATGGCCAGTCCTTAGTCAATAAAGCCCGACCTGGCACATCTGGAAAAAGGGACATGGGCCCAACCTCCTGTAGGCCCACCACCTGCAGGAGGTGGTGTATGGGTCAGGTGCAGTGTGTGCTGGCTGGAGATGTAACATGTAATAATAATAATAATAATAATGGCCCAACATATTGCTGCAAAACTGTTAGCACTTCCTAACTGCAATTCTATGTTTTCCTTTGCGATCTCTGGACCTAACCAGGTGATGCATCACTTGCCTCAGTATAGCCTACTCATATGTTTTTTTCACTTCCTGCTAGATTTTGTTTATTTTACACTGAAAAATGTTTTTTTGCATATGGAAGGATGCTCAGCTGTAGTGACACACCAGTGGCCCCCTTTGCCCCCTTGACGGTGTGCCCGCCGTATTGACGTCACTGATTGGTGCAGTTTTGGAGATTGGCGCTGCAGCCTGTTGTAGTGAATGAAGCTCGTCTCGTTTCACTGACTACTCATTTCCAGCCAGTGTGATAACGCTCTCTGCTGTTTTGTAGCCGCTGACACGCTGACCGCTGCTGAAAAGGAGTCTGCATCTCTGCTATATTATTTTGCCCACGTAACTGTGGGTGAAAGAAAGCCCGAAACTTTTTAATGGGACTTTAATTGGCTCAAACATTAGTGGATACACATTTGGGCAATTTTATTCGGCAAGGTAAGACGAGATGTATTGTCATTAGATCAAACGAAAGGCAAAATACTCAGTAATGTAAGTCTAGATTGTGACAATGTTGACTTCCATTTTCAATGAAAACTAAAACACCTTTCAAAGTTTATTTGCAACTGTTTGACCTGCGGGGCTGGGAGACAGTGCTCTAACCGCTGAACGATCTTTAGATGCTCTTTGAATAGCATTTAAATAGCATGCAAAAGTTTAACTGAAACTGAAATATGGTAAAATTCATACTGTAAGACTGGCTGATTTTTCAACAGTAATATCACTAAGATTCAGCTTTTCATCACTCGTTAGGGGTGGACTTTCTTTTTATCCGATTTCAGCTAGGACAGACACCATCGCACCGCCACCCTGCTTGGATAAGCGATTGAGAACATGAATGGATATAATTCCACAGGCTACATTGCCTTTAAACTTACCTAATTTACCCTAATTAACTACCCTTAGTGTTTGTAAATGAAGATATCTGTTTCTGTTCAAACCACCTGCCTTCTCTCTGAGAGAAGAAAAAGGGGGGAAGCAGGGAGAAGTTTAACAGCGCAAACTCCGCTCTGTTCTTAGGTGAGTTAAATGTGTGGGACCTGATCGTTTGAAGCTCTCAAAAATCAGTGATAAACAACACGGGTTTGCAGTTGTGTGAGCTAACAAAGCGTAAATAACGGTGCGCCTCTGTGAGGTTTGCGCCTTTACGCATGGAGCTGGATTATAATTACTGCTTCTACCCGGCCGTGCCTCAGGCACATCTGTGATCTGTTACGGACAGTAATCACGTGAGCAATACTTGAGCTGCAGGAGGCGTGTTATTTTGATGTACTTTGGATATGATGAATCTCTGCTGATCCATCGCTAAATTTGTCTTTTCACGTGTTCCATCCGCTTGCAGTTTCACAAAAGAAAGCTACATCACGCCAAATTACGTATTGACACCGCATTTATATTAAAATAAGAATTAATGAATAGTTTAGGGACATTAATTATTTTTATTTTATTTTTCGAATAACCTGATGTAAACCTTCAGCTAAGGTTTTTGTAGCACAACTGCCATCTAGCGTCAGACTGTTGTGCTTGACACGAACAGTAAACAGAATGTTGCGTGCAAGATTGCATGAACACAACCACTATTATTATTGATGTAGATTGTTTTTAATTGCACATATTAAGGTTCGCAGAACAAAGCAGAGCAATTCTGCAGTGTTGTTCACAGGTGTGTTGGAGGTGCATTTTCCTGATACGACTTGTTTATTGACCCTGATTTCATCTATTGATTTAGACCTGTCGCTCACTATCTGATTTTGGCTGCTGAAGCAGAACTGAAACATGAAAAATGGGAGTGCTGATGATACTGGCAGCTTATACAGGCATGTAAATATACAGGTCCTCCAAATATTTTACGATGCTGAAAAGAATTACACAGCCATGCATTTTGTTATTGTTTTATTAGTCCCCTCTGACACAAGCTTATGAAAGACACATTTCCATATGTGTATATGAAAAAGCTTTTTTCAGTTGAAGAACATTACATGTGTATAATTAACTTTACACATATAATATAAATCATTGTCAAATCATTGTGTTTTAATGTGACAAAGTTCAGCATCTCTCTTTAGTTATGCCATGTTACTGTTTGAGTTCCTTATTTACAGATCCAATGTCATCATGTGTTTGAAATCTATCTACTCTACATCTAGATGTTTAATCAAAAAAATGTACTAATTATACCGACTCCTATTTTTTCTTCTATGAGCTTTTTAAAACTTAAATAGTAAAATACTTCAAAATAGTTTAAAAGTATTGAATCCTTTTTAATTTTGAAATGTAAATAATGAAAAATGTAAATAATCAGATGAATATAATGAGATAAAAAGTACACTTGCCTGTGTAGGGTAGTAAGTATAAAAAGCTATGGAACTGCAATACCTCACATTATGGCATTACAGTAAATGTACCTGGTTCCATTCCATCACTGGAGGTCTTTGGAGCTATCTGGTAAATAGTCCAATATTCACTCATTTATTTGGCTTCCAAAAAAAAAAACCTCTCCCGAGGGCCCTCTATGTGCTAGAAGCTCCCCTGTGTTGACATTGGCTCTTTTTAACTGGGCCTGTCTGCTCTGAGCAGTAAGAGCTACTTTAATGTAATGTGTGAAAACCATCTACTTATTGCGTTGAAAGACTGAATTATTTGATGTGAAGTTCTATAAAAACCTTACAGTTTTTGATAAGTTTTTGATAAGACACAGTCAGAAGTTCTGAAATTTCCAAATCCTGAAGGCTTTACAGGCACATGCAATATGTGAGAACAATTAACAGAAAAGTTTCTAAAATCTGTTTACAGATGGGGTTGTTAAATGAAGACATTGCATTCCACTCTAGCATACCGGCACCACTGGATATAACCGTGGCTGTTGTCTACTCTGTTTTTGGTGAGTTAAATCTAGTTTACAATACTATCAATGAGTTTTCTCTGAGTTCTGCTCAAGCTGAAATGAATAGCAGCATGAAGCAAGGCATCCTGCAGCGAAGCCTTGCAAGTTCAACTTTATTTTTAACTGTGTTGCTGTGTGTTATGCATTTCACTTCCACCTATATATAACCCACTGTGTACTCATCCATCTGCATTTACTGTTTAAATTACAGATGTCATACATGGTGTTTTTTTTTTATAAATATAGAAACAGTGATTTAGTCAGTATCATCAGCAATTCTATGCATTTGTATAAGTTGCTAGGTAAATATGAAAGAGCAGTATACAGTGTTATGCCTGTAAGACAGTAGAAGTGTGAGTTTCTTATTATTCTATAGAACCATAATACTTTTAAAGTTACATATAAACTTTGTGGCCACTTCATTAGATACTGTTCATGTGCTTGTTCGTGCATGTAGGCGTGATGGAAATGAACGGCTGAAATTCAAACCAAGCATCAGAATGAGGAAGAAAGGTGTTTTAAATGGCACATGGTTGTTGGTGCTGGACAGGCTAGTCTGAGTATTTCACAAACTGCTGATCTACTGGGACACAACCCGAACAACCACCTCTATGGTTTATGGAGAATAATAATAATAATAATAATGTATACTTTATTGATCCCCGTGGGGAAATTCCTCTCTGCATTTAACCCATTCACTCAGTGAAGCAGTGGGCTGCCATTGGGCGCCCGGGGAGCAGGGTGTAGGGACGGTACCTTGCTCAGGGGTACCTCAGGGTAGCCGTTCAAGGGAATCGAACCCCCTGACCTTCCGATCACGGGGCCAACACTTTACCTACTGAGCTATCCCTGCCCCATGCACGGCATGTTGAACCTTGAAGCAGATGGGCTACAGAAGCAGAAGACCACACAAGGTGTCACTCCTGTCAGCTAAGAACAGGAACATGAACATTGCCTGATCTGATAAGTTTTGCTTTCCGCTGCAACATTCAGATGGCACAGATGGGTCACAATTTGGCATAAAGAACATGAAAGCATGAATCCATCCTGCCTTGTATTAGATACTGGTGGTGGTGTAATGGGGTGGGAGATAAAGTTCAGCACCTACCTGAGTATTGTTGCCAACCATGGGTTATGAGCATGTTTCCTGATGGCTGCTTTCAGGAGGATAAACTGCCATGTCAGAAAGCTCAGATCTTGTCAAACTGGTTTCTTGAACATGATCTGAGCTTTCTGTACTGAAATATCCTCCACTGTAATCAGATCTCAATCCAGTAGAGCACCTTTGGGATGTGATTGAATGGGAGATTCACATCATGGATTCAGTTTGAGCACATCGTGTTGGTGCTTCGTTGTAATACACATTATCTAGTACACTTTGTGTGGTGTTTGTATTAATTCACTTTATGTATTTACTTATTATGTGGCCTTATGTTTTTTGGACAGATATAAAAAGTCATATCTAATGTATTCTAGGCAAGAAGCATATTATCCAATATGTTTGTCTTGTTTTAAACAGACAGAGAATTTGTTGAGGCAATTTCTGAAAAGCCAAAACAAAATCCCTCCCATTGTCCCATTATCTCCTCAGCCGTATGGAACACCATACCATCAGTATTTTACTCACATTCAGGGGTTTTTGATCTGATTTATTTTTGCAGGAGTATGTTCACTATTTGGCAACAGCACACTGTTGTACATCTCTTACAAGAAAAAGAACCTCCTGAAACCCGCTGAGTACTTCATCATTAACCTTGCTGTCAGTGACTTGGGCCTGACTCTGTCCCTCTACCCCATGGCGATAACTTCAAGTTTCTACCACAGGTACAAAACTTGGCGCCTACTCCTTCTCAATCATTGATCTTTGAGCTATGTCTTTGCTTTGAGCTGTCCTCTTTCTCACACCCCCTTGCCCTCCCACACAGGTGGCTGTATGGGAAAACGGTGTGCTCCATATATGCATTTTGTGGCATGTTGTTTGGCATCTGCAGTCTGACCACTCTAACCCTGCTAAGCATGGTGTGCTTTGTGAAAGTATGTTATCCGCTCTACGGTAAGTCTTCAAAGAGGTTGTTTCTGCTCAGTGAAATGACACGGGATACCAGATCCCCAAGTGGCTGATTGTTGATTTATCTGTGGAAGGAAATGAGCCCTCTGTAAAGCATTGCACATTAGCTTTTCTTTGATAAGTGACAAGTCAAAGGGCTGTGCTCAATAAGTACTGCTTGTGATGTTGGTTAACACTGTGCAAGTGGGTTTTCTATTTGGTCCCCCTCCCAAAAAAGTGCATTTCTTTCAGTGCCTTAAAAAAACTAGGACAATTTAGTTGCTGGGACAAAAGTAATTTTAAAGAATGAGCCCACAAATTCCAATTAATTGCTTTAAACTTGTAATATTCCACCTTGCATATTTAAAGAAGTGCTTATTTTATTTTCAGTCCCCAACAGACATAATATCTGCGTAGTATATAAGGCTGACGTAACATCACTCGTCATTTAATGAACTTAGATTGCTTTAGAGGGCTCATCTTTTGTCTTCTGCTGCGGCTTAATGAGGCCTCGAGTCACCTAACCACTTTATGTTCTACCTGAGCTAGTGTGGAAATTAGCAGTCTGTATAATTACCCAATGTACTTTTACTACTCCAGTGAAACTGATACAGCCTACTTGTCAGCAAACTAAAATAAAAAAAGACCTGTAAAATGATGTGGATATGCACAGAGCCTTCTTCGGGGACTGAGCTCTCTCTGAAAAATGTTTAACCATTTTCACTTCTTTCCCTTAGTTAACCAGCTTTGTGCATGGTTCAGTTTATGCAGGATTATTTTGACGTCATAGTCTGCTCTTTGTTTGCCTTGATTACCCCATCTCTGTTCATACTGAAGGACGGAGACTGGCTTACCAGCCTGTGTGGAAATCGTAAGATTTGAACTCTCTTCTATCAAGGTGCCTTATGTTATCTTTTAATGGTAGTCCTATCACTTTTTCAGTTTAAAGGAGTGCAACATAATAAAAACACATTTCTAGGAAGTCCAAAAAAGCCATTGGAAAAAGCTAAACACTTCTGAATTCAGATGCAGTTCTTCAGCACTATGCTGTATATGAACTAGATGATGGTGTATAAGCATCTTAGAGCACACAGAGTATTTTTCACATGGTAAAGCATCATTTACCATTCCATCATTTAAAGTATAAAAATGCACTGATGCACAAATGCAATTGTGCATCAGTGCAATAAATAATAACTCGCATTCACCTTCATATCATAAAATATTAACACAGTCTGTTTTTACAGGAAACAGGTTTAACTCTGTTCACGGCTGTCTGCTTATTGCCTGCGCTTGGGTCTACGCCCTGCTGTTTGCATGCTCCCCACTGGCCCACTGGGGGGAGTATGGACCAGAGCCTTACGGCACCGCCTGTTGCATTGACTGGCGCCTGTCCAATCAACTCAGCACAGCACAATCTTACACTGTGGCACTGTTCATCTTCTGCTACATCCTTCCATGCTGTGCTATCTTAGCATCCTACACAGGCATCCTGGTCACAGTGCATGCATCTCGCAGAACTATGGAACAACATGCATTGAGGCCGACTCACATGAGCAGCATCCAGATAGTTATTGTTAAGGTGGGTTAAGGTAAACTTCACTTAAACACTTCTGTGGACTCCTTCACCATGTTCTCCCCATAATGTGCTACATGTGTGTTTATGTGTTTAAATATGTTATATTGAATGGTAAATGGCCTGTATTTGTATAGCGCTTTACCTAGTCCCTAAGGACCCCAAAGCGCTTTACACTACATTCAGTCGTTCACCCATTCACTCTCACATTCACACACTGGTGATGGCAAGCTACATTGTAGCCACAGCTGCCCTGCCGGACACTGGCGCCACCGGGCCCTCTGACCACCACCAGTAGGCAACATGGGGTTAGTATCTTGCCCAAGGATATTTGGCATGTAGACTGGAGCAGCCTGGGATCGAACTACCGACCTTCTGGTTAGTGGCTGACCTGCTCTGCCACCTGAGCTACAGCCACCCCACCCCAATGATTATACAGTACTCACTAATCACTAAGTAATAAGTAAAAAATTAAAAGTTTTAGTCAATTTATTCATATCTGTAGTCTTTTTTTCACCTGCACGAAGAAAAAAGAAAACTTGCATAGTGTGATCACACAGTTATTGTTGGGAAGGCCAGGGTTTATGGGTAGCTCATAAAACCACTGCCTTAGAGAGAAGAGTCCTCTTTAGAGTTCCTCTCCTCGATTTGTTGTAGAAATTGACAGTGACCTCAATATATCCTCCTCATGATGCAGTTTCTCATTAAACGAGAATTTCTGGTTTCACTGTGATAGATACTGCTGCCTTTGATAAATCATCATATTCTCTTCTCTGTAAGAACATCTGAGATTCATTAAAAAAAAAAAAAAACTCCTCATGAGGAGTGAGAAGAATGCTTTTTAAATCTTTGAGGCCTCTGCATGTTCTCTTTTAAATACAAACTGTTCATTTGGGGGTATAGTGGTAGATCTCCTCACCCAGCTTTTTTCTTTAAATTTGTTGGTTTTTATAGAAAATTTCCACCACAGTTTGGAGAGAATGGTAGGGGGCACCAAAATTACAAAATTAAATACAGGGAAGGCCAGCCTTTTCAAAGTATTTGCACAGGCTAGCAAAATACATGGGAGAAAATCTCAGAATGCAAAAGTGTGTCTCCATTTTCTTCCGAGGACACCATTATTCAAATTTGTCTTTATAACAAATAGCTGTTTGTTTCCAGTGCTGTGAAATAGTTTTTGTCCTCTTCGTGATTTTGTAGGGGTTTTTTTTATTTTGGGGATATTTGTCATACTTAGATGTTCTAGATCCTCAAACAGATTTTAATACAAGACAAAAATAACCAGAAAAATACAAAATGCAGTTTTTTAAATAAATGGTTTCATTTATTAAAGGAAGAAAGCTATCCAAATGTACCTTGTCATGTGTGAAAAAGTAATTGTTCCCTAAACCTAATAAGAACTTGCCAAGGGAAGCTGTGCCTCCCTTGGCAGCAATGAGCCTTTGGCATCACTGTGAAGCAATTTTGACCCACTCTTCTTTGCAAAACTGTTTTAATTCTGGAGGGTTTTCAAGCATGAACGGCCTGCTTAAGGTCATGCCAAAGTGTCCAAGTCTGACATTGACTAGGCCACTCCAAAACCTTCAGAGGTGGACTTGCTGGTGTCCTGCTGCATAACCCAAGTGTGCTTAAGATGGCCAGACATTCTCCTTCATGATTTTCTGGTATAGAGTAGATTTCATGGTTCCATCTATTGCAACAAGTCATCCAGGTCCTGAAACAGGAAAACAGCCACAGGCCATTACACTACTACTACCATATTTTACTGTTGTTATGAGCTTCCTTTTCTGACAAGCTGTGTTACTTTCATGCAGCAATGAGGCTCAAACCTTCAAAAAACTTCAGATTTTGTCTCATCAGCCCACAAGTCCAGTTTTCCCTAAAGTCTTGGGGACCATGGAGATGTTTTTTGCTAAATATGAGACGAGTCTTTATGTTCTTTTTGGTCAGCAGTGGTTTTAACCTTCGAACTGTCTCCATTGATGCCATTTTTGCGCTGTCTCTTTCTAATTGTTAAATCATGAACTTTGTAATCCTTCCAGGATCTTTTAGCCTGCTTCACTTTGTCACACATGTCGTATTTAAGTGATACGACCTGTATTTAAGTGATTTCTTCATTCATTAGTCTGACATAAGGTAAGGTTTTTCAGATAGTTGGGAAAGTTGACAAGTGTTGCTTGAGTCGTGTTCGGTTTTTATTGGGATTTGGTGCAAAGAAATGTTGAATTACACTTTCTGTGTTTTTTCTCCTGCTAGCTGAGTGTGGCTGTCTGCATTGGTTTCTTTGCGGCATGGAGTCCATATGCTGTGGTATCCATGTGGGCTGCATTTGGACACATCGAAAACATCCCTCCCATGGCATTTGCCATGCCAGCTATGTTTGCCAAGTCCTCCACCATCTACAACCCGATCATCTACCTGATGCTAAGACCAAACTTCCGCAGGATGGTATGCAGCGACCTGGGTGCACTATGCCAGGTCTCTATGAAGGGCTGCATCTGCAGCCAGTGCCAAGTAAAGTGCTGCTTAAAGCCAAAGATCAGGGTCAGACTTCGTGCAGTCCACAGACAGACCATTCACTTTGCTTCATCCAACCCCCCTGCTCAACCACCAATAGTGACATTAAAGGGTCAGAGCTGTGAGAACAGCAAGGATGTGTCTGAGTGCTTCAAACACAGCCCTCAAATATTTGGTGTCACTAAGCCAGCTGCCAGTGGAGAGTTATCACAGGATCGAGACATTCCAGTTCCCCTAATGAACATGCAGGGCGCAAAAAGTGATTGCCGAAAAGAGAAATCCTTTATAGCCACCTCATGGGGGAAAAGAACTTTAGAAACAGACAATTTCTGTATCAATCTGGAGATGGTTCAAAGGCATGCAAAAGTGGCCTGGCCCTGATATTTGTTGATATTTGTGAGCGTACTCACAAACTGTATCAATATTTTCAGGCATTAATGATATATACCTGAAGTGTTTGAGCAACAACCATGCCATATATTTATTTATTTATGCTTCTCTTCAAAATTCATTAAAAATGTGCCAGGTTGCATGGCTCAGATAACTTTACTTGGGGGGTTTCCACCAACTGAAATAAATTCCCAGGGAAATTTATTAGTTTCAGATACTTTGAAGGTATTCAGTCAATAGCGATGCACTTTTTAGGTGTTGCTCTGGGTTTCAGTGCAGCTAAATATGTAAAATACATTAAAATATTTCTCCGCCTCAAACAATCCTCCAAGCACTGATGGAAAAAATACGCCTACATTTCGATTCCACATTGGCTTGGTTAAGACAAGTGGAGTCTCTCTGTAAATGTTTAAAATCATCAATAATTCATTTCTATTTTCTGGGTTTTACATGTCTAGAATTTGGTGTTCATATTTGACTATTCTTTTGGCTGACAGTGCCCTCCAGTTAAAGGTGAAATTATGCACTTTAAGAGAAGTTGTCAGCCTTTTACTACTAAAATATTAGCTATTTGCTCCAGGTACAAGAAAAACTTTAGTTTGACCTTTGGAAATTCAGTACGCATGACCCGTCCAACTTACTACTTTAATATATTTGGGAGGCATTTATTACAAATGTACTATGTATTGCTATACCATAGCAATATTGAGTTAGGCTATTTATAATCATGGCTTTGTCTATAAAAGGTATTTTGTGTTTTGCAAGGTAATTGTTTTTCCTTTGATTATTTATCACAGCAGCACACCCCTGTGTTTAGATAGAAACTGAGAGTCGACTCCTTTTAAATGTTGTCAACGCTTCCTTTACTGTAACATTACAAACAGTGTTTACACTGGCCACTTGCAGGCACTGTAATAGTGGATAGTGCTTTGTGAATTATCTATGTATGCGATCTAGAAAATGAAATATTTCTGCAGAATACTGTTTTTAAGTTATTGTACAGTCTATCTCAATAACACAAACTTCAAATCAGTCTGAGTACAGAATACTCAATACTCAAGATATTTTATGCAACAATATATTTTTTATTTTTACTTGTATGCACTTCTATACACTCATGAGCCACTTCATTAGGTGTATATGTATTCAACTGCTCTGTCGTGCAAATACCTAATAAGCCAATTACATGGCAGCTATTCAATACATGGTCAAGACAACCTGTTGAAGTTTAAACTGAGCTTGAGAATAGGCAAGACAGGTAATTTAAGGGGCTTTAAATGTGTCATGGTAGAGATGGGTGCCATCTGTAGGGTTTACAGAGAATGGTCTGAAAAAGAGAAAGTATCCAGTGAGCTGCAGTCCTCTGGGTGAAAATGCCTTGTCAGAGCAGAATGGTCAGTCTGCTATGAGCTGACATTAAGGCAACCGTAACTTAAATAACCTCGTTACAACCATGGTATGCAGAAGAGCATCTCTGAACACTGAAGCAGATGGGCTACAGAAGAGCATATCGTGTCACTCCAGCTAACAACTGGAAACAGGATACAATTCACACAGGCTCACCTAAATTAGAAAATGGAAAACTGTGCATCCCTTTATCAGCACAATGAACTCATCTCCTGATGGCTGCCTCCAGCAGGATAATGCACCATGTTAAAAAGCCCAGATAATCTCAAGCTAGTTTCTTGAACATAACAGTGAATTCACTGTATTCAAATGACCTCCATAATCACCAGATCTCAATCCAGTAGAGCCCTTTGGGATGTGGGTGAATCTGTTCTGTAAAGTTAATGTAAATCTGAATCTGGACAGTTACTCAGGACCAAACAGACCATTTACAAGAAGCCTTTGTTTTTAGATTCATGGCTGATGTTCCTTTACATGAGGTCATCCAAAGAATCTACAACAAATAATGTGGATTGTAGTTTTAATGCTTCTTCTGACAATAGCTCAGTTCACTCAGAGATCAATCAGGTCCAATGCTTTGACTCACAATTTTTTATTGGTAAGAAAGTGACCTGTGTCTCACATCTCACCATGTATCCGGGCAATTTTAGCATAAGCTTGCTGATGGACAAATAAACACACACTGCGGTTTACAATAGTTACTTGGAAGGAAAATGTGTTTTTCTGTGACATAGAGTATTGTGCAAAAGTCTCAAGCCACCCCTCAATTCTTTACATTTTGCTAGGAACAAGAGAACAGTGTACAGCGATTTACTGAAATGTGCAAACATGGAAATACAGTATATGAGGCAAAAACAGAGTTTATACAATTCTAATGATCTTGAAACCATGACTGACGCTCCACCATGTTTTATAGATTGCTGTAAACATCTGTAAAACATCTCACTTGGTACATATTGATTTGAGCCACAAATTTTAAATTTGGACCCACTGTTGCCACTGATTTTCAACCCAGTTCTTGTGTTTTTGTCATATCTCAGCCTTTTCCCCCCCGTTCATCTGGTGTACATGTTTTTTTTTTAAAGTGTGCCACTTCTTTTTTGTCCTCCATTTTTCCAGTTTACTCATTTTTTTAAGGACAGACAGCATATCATACCGAGATATTATACATTTTCAGCTAATAGCTCTTTGGAAATCCCCTTGTTGGTGCAAAAATACTACTTTATGCCTATTTAACTGCATTTTCTTTGGTCTTTTTCATAGATCCAGCTAAAATGTGAAAAGCAAGAATTTGTTTTTGCTGCTAGTAACAAAAAAACATGTGCCTAAAGATACAATTAAAAATTGCTTCTTTCCTAAGTTGTCTGTTATGTGTAGACACAACACTGGTTTGTCCCTTGAGTTAGGTGCATTTCTTATGCTTGAATGATTCATTCTGCAGTGTCAGGTGACTTAACAAACAAGAAACACATTCCTCTGAAAGTGGTCAGGTACAAAGACTGGACTGAAAATGAGTGAAAAGCAGCCCATGGCAAAAGAAACACAAGAAAAAGACCTTCAGAAAGCCCGGAGAACTATAGCTCAAGACAAATTTTTAAAAATTACAAGAACGTCTCGCTCTTTTGATGCACAATATGAAGAGTGGCTCAAGAATTTTGCACAGTACTGCACTGGAGAACGACACACTTAAAAATTAAATCCTGTTACTGTTTTTAAACATATGATATAGTGACCGCTCGGGACTAGTTATCAGTAACTAACTTCATAAACATATTTGTCAGAGGATAAAACTGTAATGAATATGATGAAGAATCTGCTAAACTAAAACATTATTCAAAGTTTGAAAAAAAAAGGAGGTTTTAAATTGATTAGTGCAACATGTAAAAAACACCAGATTTTTTTTTAAGGTCACACTGTCGCGTTGAAACACACATACACAGTTTATTCTGGAAGTAAAACTACATTATGCTTTGGAAACGTGTGAATATAAGGACTTTTTATACATGCATGGAGTTCTTTTGTAATGCTGAAATGTAGTTTGTATGAAGATGAAGAAAATAGATTTGACATGCAGATCCTCAATACTGTCTCCAACTATACACAGATACACTTCTCTCTGTCTTTGGCAAAGATGCTATAATTCTGATGGAGGGAAAGTTAAGTTTCAATCCAAAGTGCGTATCATATTTAAATGAATCACTTTATTAACATTAAAAAAATTTAATCACCAACTCACACGTACTTTTGCTTTACCGCCATTACAATAATGGTAGCACTTTGGCTTACTCACGACAGCACACGTTTTCATTTGCGTTTCATTGTTCCTTATAACACTGCTAATGTTTTCAGCTTGTCACAGGCTCATTGAACTTACCTGTTCTGTGATTGTAGTCATTATGTTTGTGTTGGACTGGAATAAATGTTTACCACACACCATTTGACAGTCCCTGTACATGAATTCATTATTCTGTTAACGTGGACAAAAAAACGGCTTCTTCATACCAACCAAAACCCCAAAACCTCGAAACAGTTCATATTCAAATTCAAACCTTAGCCTGAAATGAATATTCAGAGACTTGTCACCATATAGAGCAATACAAAAATCCACAATTTTGAAATTTCATTAACCCGACCATGTTAATATCTTCTTGGCAGGAGAATCCATAGCCATTTAAAAATGCAATTGGAGCTTATAACCATCACAAAAGCATTCAATTTCATCGAAACGGTGTTTAGTAACTTGTCAAAGACTATTTCCTAATGTAACGACTGACATTAAGCTCTTTGTTTATAATTTTTGAAAAGCAGAAAAATGTATTTCAGATGAGGTGATACGTTTTCAGTGTGTCCACCTCTACTAAAGTGAACCTTCAGGCTCAGAGCCATGAGCAGAGTTTATAATTGCGGCCACCGTAGATGATAAATCATTCAGAGAGAATGAGACACGTCAGTTGCTGTAAGGTTTATCCCAGTGAGGAAGACGAATTGCAGATGTCCAGTATTTTCTGGATGACATCTACCTTTATGTTTCCGTCTAGAGCTCGACAAAGCTTCCCAACTGTACACCCAATACAGCCCTCCTTCATTTTCCAGCGCTCCAGCATCTGGTGCACCATTTCTGGCAGACCATCACGATAGTAGTCATGATCTATGGTTTCTATATCCACAGTGGTCAAACCCAAACGCCGCGCACAGCGCTTCCACTTGGTCCCAATGTTTTCTCTCAGCACATCCAGGTGCTCCTCCGTAACAGCATGGTCCTCTAACGGAAACACAAGATAAATATATTACAGAGGTGCCAGCAGCAACAGAATATGCTGCATCCAGCGAAAGAAAGCAAAGTTTTATGAGGAAGGAAATGCAATATGTTCGTTAGAACTCAAGGAAACACAAAGTGCGTTTTGGTGAATACAGTACTGTGCAAAAGTCTTGAGCCACCACTCTTCCTTCCAAGGAGCCAGGCTTTCCTCTAATTTTTTAAAAGTGGTCTTCAGCCATAGTTCTCAAGGCTTTTTGAAGGTCTTTCAAAGTTTTTCTTTGGACACTGACTGCTTTTTCACCAATTTTCAGTGTATTCCTTGTACCTGACTGTTTTCAGAGGAATCTTTTTTCTTTAAATGCATAACTCAAGGAATGAACCATTGTTGTGTCTCCACATAGATTATTTCAAATTTTATCTCTAGGCTCTTTGTTACAAGCAGCCTGTTCCAAAAACACATCAGTTGTTCACATTTTTTCTAGTTGAATCGATGAAAAATGCCAACAAATAGTATTTTTGCACAAAAGGATGTGTCCTAAAGACCGATTTTCTAAAACTTTGGCATGTCTTGGCATTATGTTCAGTGGGATTTGAGGACACCAGGCAAGTGGAGGCCAAAAGATGAAGTGGCACATCTTAAAAAGTGTCTGAACAGTATTTTAAGAAATAGACCTGAAATAGAGGGCTGACACAGGACCTGGGAGATATATTAGAGCCATTCTTGATGAAGGTAAACCAGCAGACAAGGTCGAGGTATTCCAAATTACACAAGAACTTACTGAAAACCAGTGACAACACTCCTATGGAGTGATTCAAATATGAAAGTTTTAGAACAAGTACCATCAGATTACCATCAGATACCAACTGGAAAGCAACAGCTTAATTTGCAACAGCCGGATTTTTCAGCATGACAATGACCCCAAACACTGCATTACTGCAGTATAGGCCTACCTGGATAGAAAAACGTTGTCATGGATTGAGGCAGTGTGGGATCATCTTGAGAACAGAAGAAAAGGCAGTAAACATCCAAAGAAGAGCTTTGAATGTCCTTCGAGAACCCTGGAGAACTACTCCTGAAGACTACTTAAAGAGATTAGAAGAAAGTTTCCCTAAAAGAGCTCGGTCAGAAAAATTAAGGTGGTCATACCAAATATTGACCTTCAAGCTTGCTAGAATTGTACAAACTCTATTATTGCCTTAAATACTTTATTTCCTTTGATGTTTGCACATTTCAATACATTTCTGCAATTATTTCCCATTTTTTTCTAGCAAACCATGAAGAAATGAAGAGTGGTTGAAGACTTTTGCACAACACTGTAACACTATATGTAAAAATATTTCTTTGCTCACAGAAAAACTTAGGAGGGCAAATTAAAGTTTATGGGTTTCTAATGGCCATATGTGACTGAAAACTAAATATCTCTGGGGTTTGGACAGATAAAAACAAAAATCACAACGACAATGTGTTCAACTACAGCTCTAGTAAATTAAAAGTGCATTTGTGATCTTCAGTCCATGAAAAGTCCATAAACAGGCAGAAATGTTATGGTTTACCATATTTCTGAATGCCGTCTTTGATGGGAGAGTTAGTTGAGCTGTTAGCAGATACAGATGACAAGCTAAGAGAGGGGTCATAACCTCTGATGCTCATTGTGTTGTTGCTTCCAATCTGAATCCCGCTGGCATTCTGAATGTAAAGGGATCCTAAACAGAAAACAAAAACAAACACACATTAACACAACTGATCCAAAAACAAGGAGATAACAGAAAAAGCTGTGAACACCCTTCAGGGATCTAGATTTAGAATTTCTTCGAACATTTATGTTTTAATAGTACCCTGATCGTGCATCTGGCAACTCTTTGAAGTGGTCAAAAGATGCCCAGAGGTGAGGTCAGGGGCAGACGTATCAGACACTGGGTAAGTTGGCCAGGACTGCTGGCGGTCCAAGTGGGAGTGGGGATGTTGCTGGTTAAACGCTGACAGAGAGGGTGTGCTCGAAGACATAGGTAAGTGGAATGGAGTAGGTGTGGAAGAGGTCTCACAGGCACCTGCAGGGGGGCGATACCAAAGCTCTTCCTGGTTTGTGGGCCACAACGGCTCAGCTTTTGTCGAGGAAAGTACAGAAGATTTTTCTTGTTCTGGTAGCCGTGCAGAGTGATCCGAAATGCTGAAATTGCTTTGCAGGAAAGGATTTGCAGTATGGAAGGAGTTGCCAGCATCGGACTGGTTCTCACAGTTATAACTGCCATGTTTGTGGTACTGAAGCTCCCGATCCAGCTTCTCCTGCAACTCTGAAGGGCTGTTACTTGCCTTAGCATCTGTCTGAAGATGCTCTGCACATTGTTCATATTGGTTGCCATGCAGATCCTCGATACTGGCTTCAACTGGCACGGACACACTTCTGTCTGAACTTATCAATGGGGCGGGGCAATCTACAAGTTGAGGAGAGACGGTAAAACAATAAAGCTTCTCAAACTTTTTCAAGATTTCTAAACAGCTACAGCATTAAATGTAGCACAGAATGCAAAGGAGGGAATCAGAATATGTACAACGCGGTTCATTCAGACCACCAGGTTTACAGAGCACACTCACCTCCTGAAAAACTTTCAGGGCTCACTGATAAAGATTTCATCTTCTCAACAAGCTCCTCTGGGCCTTCGTATGAATTCTGCAATAATAAATAAAATAATTTTAAAAAACTTACATTTTAATAAAACTGTCATTAGGAAAATATTTTATATTATATTTATAATGTTTGGTTTTAATAAAATACTGCTTAATGTCTGTGATTATTAAAAAAAAAAGATCACACCATATAGAAAATATTTATTCAACCTTCAGATGAAGTAAATCTTCCTCTACAAGTGGTTCAAGGTTTTCCACGTAGAAAGGACGGAAGATGTAGTAGGCCTCTGCGAGACATTAAATAAGAGGAAAGAAAACCGATTCAATAAAACTTAAATAAAAGTGTTAAATTCACTTTACACACTCACTGGCCATTTTATTAGATACATCTGTTCAACTCCTCGTGAACACCAACAAGCAACTCAATGCATTTAGATGTGTAGACGTGGTCAAAATGACCTGCTGAAGTTCAGACTGAGGATGATTTAAGTGACTTTGAATCAAGTGTGGCTGTTGGTGCCAAACCGACTAGTCTGTTTATTTCAGAAACTGCTCATCTATGGGAATTTTCATACACGACCAACTATAAGATTTACATATGAACATGATCTAAAAAAGAGAAAAACTGTTATTGTATTGTATACTGTTGATACTAGACCTCAGAGGACAATGGAAGGCAACAGTAACTGAACAGCAAGAGTAATTCACATAACCACTCATTACAGAAGAGCATCTCATCTGAATGCGCAACAAGTCGAGTCTTGTGGGAGATGTGTTAGAGCAGCATAAGACCACAGACTGACTTCACTGCACTCAAACTGCCAGATCTCAATTCGACAGAGCAGTTGTCAGATGTGGTGGAACAGGAGATTTGCATCTTGGATGTGCTGCCGACAAATCTGCAGCAACTGTGTGATCCTATCATGCTGATATGGACCAAAATATCTGGGAAATGTACCTAATGAAATGGCTGATGAGTATACGTGGTTCCATCATTGAGTGCTATTTTGCTTAAAATACACAAACACAAAAAGGAAACCTTTAAAAGTCAGCCGTTCCTGAGGATTGTGATCCCAGCATCTTTTCATGAGCTGAATTATTTCAGAAGGCATGTCCTCTGGAATAAGATCCTCTGCTGGTCGGTCACCGTTACGAACACACTGGCTGATTTGGTCTTCACTCCTGGCATCTGGGCATAAAAAGATTATTTCTTTAAATGGCTGCAATGACATGCTGTAAGTGGATATGCTGCATCCGGTAATCTTCGGCAAACTTTGGCATGTCATGACATCACAACTCACTTGCATATGGTTCTTCCCCTGTGAGAATGACCCACACCACGATCGCAAAACTGTACACGTCAGACTTCTCGGTGGAGGGATTATGAATACTCTCCAGGTGCTCTGGGGCCATGTAGCTCAGAGTGCCAGCTCCTCTCACACCAGTCGACCGCCCCATACGGCTCTTCCTGCGAGACTCCTCCTTGGTGAGTTTACTCCACGTTTGGCAGGTGGCCAGACCAAGATCTGCAATCTACAAGAAATCCTTCACCATGACTGTGAATGCCAGCTGACAGAATCCTACATGTGTCATGACCCAGAGAGTGTAAAGTACCTTGATGTGAAAATCCTTGTCCACTAAGATGTTTTCTGGCTTGATGTCCTTGTGTATGACATTCTTTTCTGTGAGGTACATCATTCCTTCCAAAATCTCTAAGATGATTCTTCCCTTGATGGATATCGGCACACTGACCTGAAGAACAGAGAGACTATAGTGTAATAATGCTTCAGTTCATGATAAACTGACAAAACGGGAACTATTTAAGGCTACACAGTATAGATGAAAACCACAATAGCTGCGTTTGTTACAGGTATTCAATGAATTAAGCATACTAACCTTCTCCAGCATGACCAGTAGGTTGCCTCTGGGGATGAGTTCCATGACAAGAGAGCAATCTCGATCCTCCATAATCACACCCAGCAACTTGACCACTCGCTCATGGTTCAGGTTCGCCATGATCTTTCCCTCCTCCAGTAGTGATTTTTTACTCTCCCTGGAAAGTTTGTTAAATGTACTAAAAGAAAGCTTTTGCATAGGAAAAATGACAATGTGTGCATATTCTTACCGACTTCAATAACCCAATTCTGATATTTATCCATGTGTGGGTGTGCAGTAACAGATATGTAAGAAATATAGTCTTTAATTCTGTGTTTCTGTTACTATTTATAATCATACAGACAAGACAGAACAGTGATTCTGTTTCTAGTGTTACAAAAATCCATTTATCATCTTATACTGATAAGGATTAAGATAAAGACAACATTTTAAAAAATTATGTTAAAAAAATTATTTGGTACTTGGTGTAGCTGGTTAAAAGTACTGAGGCAAGACTTTGGATTGACATGTGCCTCACAGCATATCTGAGATACAAACAATAAGCTGCCAGGTCAAACAAAGTAAAAATATCAGCAACAATTTTTATAATCACTGTTAATATTTTGTATTTATAAATATATAAATACAACTATAAATGCATTTTGTATTTATTTACATTCAGACTGTTAAGGGGACAACGCACTACATTTGAAATGCTGTCTCAAAAAATATAAAGTGAACAGATATTCTTCACATTTAAAAAAAACTAAACTAAACTAAATAGTCAACCAAAGGCATTTATGAATAGAATAATTAATTCATGGGAAAGACCTGTTTTGTTTTTGTACAGTCCTGGCATGTTTCACAAGAAATCTTTTGACCTTAGACCTAGTAGCTAGTTTAGTTTTTCTTAGTGCTAGACTTACTCATGCATTACCCCAAATTTACCCTTTATAAGAACGAGTTTCCTTTATATTCATGTATATATATGTGGTTGGGAGGAAATGCTTTTCATGCATCCTTTAAAAGAAAAAAAAACGGATGTTGGACTTACATCCGCATTGAGCTGAATCAACCTGTCTCTAGTTCCTTGTGCAAAAAGGAAGTGGTTGGACTTAATACCAAGGTAGTGTCCCTTTTCACAGCACACTACCTTGGTATAGACAACCGTAATAACGAATACATTCATTTACATACGTGTGTATTCATTTGTGTTATTCTGCTTTCTACACGCTCTAAAAGTGTCTCGCTTGGCTGTGTGGAAAACTTCGCGAGACACATGATTCAAGTTATCACTGGAGGAAGGGGAATACCCTTGGGTAGCACATGCAGTAACAAATGCCGACAACTTACTCGTTGCGCAGACGTCCAGTGTACATAGTCTTTAACACCACCTGGCCCAGCGTCACATGATAACATAAGTAAACTTCTCCAAAACCTCCGTAATCCAGGGGTTCTTTTATAATGAGATCCGTCGACCTCATGTGAAGTGAGGACTCAGGCGCGGTGGCCATCCCTGGGAAGAATTCACAGTGTCACATCGGAAAATCCACAAAACCCACAGCTCAAATAAAGCCTTAACAAAGCGCAAAGGACACAGGCTAATGCCTGAATCGGCTAATCAACCATCCGTAACAATCACAACACTGTGACAGAGGTCAGCTAACAGCACAGGCTATCCCAAAGTGTCGGCATCTTTAACTGACTTCACTTCCATAACTAAATTAATTACTTGGGAAACAAAAGTGTAGGGGAACACCCCCATTCACTTCCAGTATCAAACAAAACAGTTACCGAAAATGTGCTGGAAAAGTCCACGTAAAGCAGTTTATTTCTATTTCCGGGATTTCCTCGACGACCAACTTCAAAAGTGAAACGAGCAAGATAAAAAGAAAAGAAAAAAACTACAAACAGGCTTATAAATCGATGACAGAAACAATCCAGGGCTGCTAGTAGAATTCAGGTATGTACTGTCGGAGATGCCTTTAACACAAAGCAGAAATACGGGATAAAATTATAAATTTTTGCGTGTTTACTTGTCTTATCTGTTGTTTTCACATTGATTTTTTTTTTTTGAGCAACATTCTGCAATATCTGCAAATCGCTGTAAATCGTTGAGTGTGACGTTGGTGCCACCTAGTGGTGAAATTGTTAGCAGGCGAGGCCTGTTCATATTTCATGATGGTGACACTGATGAATCGCTCTAGCTGGATCTAAACGGCAGCTGTCATAAGAGGGAAAAAATAAACCCCTTCTCATCGAATTAAAAAATTAAGATGTAAGCTAAGCTAAGGTGAGCTAAGGATTTTGATGTTTTGTTTGTTTGCTTTTGTTTTTTAAATAACAGCCCCTCCCCCCCAAACAACAACAACAACAACAACAACAACAACAATTAATATGATAGAGTAATTAAAATGACGCACTGACCAAAAAAAAAAACAACCCAAGTTCATTGATAAGTTAAACATTTATGCGAAACTAGAGCGGGAAACCACCTGAATTGTAGCCACTGACAATGTGGGCGATGTACTACAAGTAGGCCTACATTTTGGGCAGCCTATCTGTGAACACCCACACTATAAATTCCTCCTTTTGCACACCAAAGCCACATCAAAGCAGTATCATATTTACCTGGCTCATATTGTCTCCAAGTTTTTTCTTCTTCTTTTTTTCTGTTATTTACATTTATTGGTGGTAATCTTCAGGTTATATGGCAGTTGAGGAGAAATGGAGTGCTCTTACCAACAATTAAAAGACAAAAACAAATTGGTGAGTGAAATTACTGAACTCAAGCTTAAGTTCCACCTACTTATGACTGCTTGGAGAGTCACATAGGCGACCTTGTTTAGTGGCACAGTATTGGGGCAGCGTTCTCATTCAGTTTTGGCAGTTTACAAATAATTATAGGTGTGTTGACAATCTCTATAAACTCAACTAACTTTATGGCAACATATAAAACTACAAGAAATTATAAAAATATCTGATGTTGTCTCTTGCCCAGTTTTTTTGTGAATCCAAGTAACATTTTAGATCGAGTGATTACTATTAGAGTACATTAACCAGTGTGCAGAGTTCTTAAAAGCAATAAAACTAGAGGCAAAGTATACATACCCTCATGCATAAAGAGGATGGGTGGACTGATAACCAGCTTGCATTACGCTGTGTAGTAAGAGCATCACATCTCTGTCGCAGATGCTTTCATCCCATTCAAGCTGCAGAATAGAGGCTGGCGGTCACAAGCTGCCCCACATAGCAAAACAACGCATTACCAGGAAGTTAAGTGAACTGGTGTCTGCGGTGTAAATGTGCTGTCAATGTTGGGCAGTGGGTAGCAGCACTTCCTGTTGATGTCTTTATCACAGTAATTATCAGTAGAGATCTGACATATGCCATCATTTCTCTGTAATAGCGGCACTGTAGAGTCCCGTGCTTGTCGTAGGTTTCTCAGTGCCTCCCTCATCAGTCACACTCTATTTCTGTTCAGACTGGTTAACTGCCAGAATGCATCTAGTTGGTTATGTCTCCAGCATAGATTAAAGTTGTTTTTTTCTAACAAAACGTGCCTTCATATGTTGTTTGGAAAATCATTTGGATAAGCGTGGTGTCTGGAAGAGCCTTTCCAGAGGTGTCACAATAAAAGTTGTGTTGTTGGTGGAGAGGGCATCCACACTGGCTGGTCTGTAGGACAGGAAACAGTAAATAAATAAATCAGTAAATATTTTATAATTCACTTTGTTACAAACAGTGGTTTTCGCTGTGTTTTCAATCTATTTGAATTATTTCAACTTGTCAGATAAAAGGAATAAAGTCAAGTCAAGGTTCTCTTGGTTGAGGGTGATAAGACACATTCTGTACTCAGCTTGCAGATCTGTTTCCTGTGTGTCCTGCTTGAAAAGCCTTTCCACAGGTGCCATCATTGTGCTGCTGGTGGAGATGGCATCCAGATTGGGTCATCTGTATGGAACAGAACAGCAATCTTCAGTGTTATTGCACTGTGTTATTATGACATCAAAGGAAATAAAGTCAAGTATCTCATGAGGTTTTGGTTGAAGGTGAGAAGATCCACTCTGCATTTGTTTTGTCCTGTTTGTCCTGGCTTAAAAGCATCATAAAGGCTGTGTTGTTGATTCACACTGGTTTAAAAACTATATATATATATGTGTGTGTGTGTGTGTGAATTCTTAGCCCCATTACTAAACTTTTTAATGTCATTTTTTCATGCAAAATGATCAATATTGATTAAATTACTGAGCCGTTCGTTGATTTCTTTAAATATATTTATTATGTGGGGCTAACTCCTCCACACACATCTACTACAGGTCCGCAACGCCCTTTGCGTTAGGAAACTACAGCTCCCAGCATCCACCTCGGGAACCTCGGGCAGCAGTGCTCGGATCGCTCGGACGCAGACCCACTGCGTTTGCTCCCCTTCAGCGGGTTTGGGAAGGCATCGAGACGCCGGATACGCGTTTTCCAGCACCGAGGCTGCAGCGTGTGGCATTTCTTCCAACTCTTCTCCTGTGAGGCGGGTCTTTCAGCATGGGTAATGGCATCAACAAGGTACGATTTTCCTCTCTTCCGTGCTCCTCAGGTTGGAGTTGTTGTGTGAGTGGTGCTCAGTGTTTTAAGGATAAATGCTGATCATTTTAGGATGTTTCGTAGAATAAAAAGTTTGGGTTCCTCGTTAACTTTGCAATATTAGGAAATGTAGCATCGCTGTTAGAATATTTGATCATAGCCTAGTTCAGTGATCAAACTTGAATTATTTTTGGCATAGTTTTTTTTTTATTTTTATTTTTAGTTATTATCATTTAGTGGCTGAATATTTATCTATTCAGATCATCAGAGGCCACCATTTGTAATTATCACTTCATATTTCCAGGGTTTCATTTATCGTAAAGCTGATTGGTCTTTAATCATTTTGCACCACCTAAGTATCAATTATTGGTTTTGATATAGCAATCAGTATTCTTTTTCCTTATAGGTCCTTCCTGAATTATACCTGGGAAATTTCAAAGGTGTGTTTCATTTTTCTCTTTACTATTATTATTATTTTTTGGTTGACTTCTTATATGTGTGCAGATATAATAACGCTGTTCGACGGTGCTGTTATGTGTTTCTGTCAGATGCAAGGGACAGAGAACAGTTAGCCAGAAACAACATTACACACATCCTGTCCATTCATGACAGTGCAGCTCCTATCCTCCAGGTAAGAAACTCTCTTTGTCTTATAATCTCTCAGCACCCAGGTGAATCATAGAGGTACACATATTGAATTTCTAATAAATTTTTAAGTAGAGTCATCAAGCAAACAAGCTGAGCAGATTGATTGGCTGAGAGCAGTCAGACACCCTCCACAGTTGACCCGGTCTGTCAGGTTGTTCAGGAAGCGCTGTGTATCAGTAGCTCTTTTCCTTGAGCAAACAGCTCTCATTTCCGTGCGAGTAAAACATACACAGGGGACTTTCTTTTACTCATGTGATTCTTAGAGTATCATGTAAAATGCTAGTAAACAGCAGTTGGTTTGTCAGTGTGCTGAGTTGTGTGCCTGCGTGGGTTTCAGAGTAGGCGGTTGTTCTTATCTCAACCAGCTCGGACTATGCAGTCTCTTTTCATTATTATTTTTTTTCTGGATTATTGATTTTGACACTTTAACATGTAGAGACACCCCCCACCCTGCCAATGGTACCTCCTGAACAGCAGGGATAGAGAGCAAAAACCATTTACAAAAAGAGAAATGTAACAGAGAGCCCGAGGTCGGTCTTGTCCTGGTTTCTAAACTTCCAAGATCCCAACAAGCACCAGCGGGATAAGTTGGAACAAACCTGATCGGCTGAGGTTGCCGCAGGACACTAAAGAGGTCTCCCGTCCACGACCTGACAGCTCAGAGCTAATTTAATGGGACAACAGAACAATTAGGCTGGTGTTTTTAATATAGTGGCCACTCAGCCTGCCTTCACCATAAGCAACACACATCGTGAATCACTGAGTGTGTTGGTGACATTTATTATATTCTTCATTCTGTTAGCTGATCTGTGTTAAATATTTAGGAGAACGTGACATTTGACTAGTATACTCTGTCCACCAGGAGATGACCTATCTCTGCATTTCAGCAGCTGACCTTCCCACACAAAACCTGTAAGTACCAAATTGTGCAGCACAGCAGCGCGGCACAGAACAATGAAAAGCTGAGGCAGAGTGAGAGAGTACTACATCCATTTGAGGCTCCTTTGTGTGGGCGTCTGAGGTTCATTTTCTCCAAGATAAAGTGTAAATGATATGCTTTCCCAAGCTAAACATTTATTTTCTTACAAGAGCACAGTAACACAAATAGACTGAGCTCTTGGCTCTTATTTTGGTAGGTATGTGTGACGTTCAAATACACGCAGTTATTTTTATGTGAAACTGGAGAAGACGGCAAAGGGTGGTGCTTGTATTACAATTGTCTTTAATCATATTCACATTTAAAGCAATGACCAATGTCTTGGAGCTCAGTCCTTGAATTACAGCATGATTGTTGGCAAGTGCTATGCTGGCTAGCTGGCATAGGTATACACAAACACACCTAGGCATGTTCAGTGCTGTGAAAAAGTGTTTGCCCCCTGCCTGATTTCTTATTTTTATAAATGATAGTTTCATTTATTAAGGGAAAAAGTTTGCCAAACCTACCTCGCCCTATGTGAAAAAATAACTGCCCCTAAAACGAATCACTGGTGTTGCCACCCTTTAGCATCACTGTGGAGAAATGTTGGCCCACTCATCTTTGCAGAATTGTTTTAATTCAGCCACATTGGAGTTTTCGAGCATAAACGGCCTGTTTAAGGTCATACCAAAGCATCTCAGTCTGACTTACGTCTGGACTTTGACTAGGCCACTCCAGAACCTTCATTTTGACCTATTCAGAGATGGACTTGCTGGTGTGTTTGGATCATTGTCCTGCTGCATAACCTAAGTGTGCTTGAACTTCATGAACTGACGGCCGGAGATTCTCCCTGATGACTTTTTGGTAGAGAGTAGAATTCATGGTTCTGTCAGTTATGACTAGTTGTTCAGTTTCTGAAGCAGTAAAGCAGCCCCAGAGCATCACACTACCACCACCATGTTTGACGGTTGCTATGATATTCTTTTTATGAGAGGCTTTGTAATTAATTAATGTAACAGATTTAACATGTCTGGCAGTAATCAGGGCTGGATGTGACCAGTGAAATTCAAAAAATGGGGTTAATTCATGATTTAACAAACATATTTTGAAAACTGCATTTTGTACTTACTCAGGTCATCTTTGTCGAATGTTAAAATGTGTTTGGTGATCTGAAACACATAAGTGTGTGAAATACACACAAATAATAAGAACTCAGGAAGGGAAGAAATCTTTTCACAGAGCTGTACATGTGATATACTACAAATATGCACACATGTGCACCTGCCATCCTTGCAATCCCCATATGTCTCATACGGTTTTGAGAACATGACATTTCTTGTTCGAGACATGTTTGACGAAATATGACAGCAGTTACTTGAGATGAACACACCCTGATCCTCATCTGGCGAGGATGAGCAATAGTTTCACATGCCAGTTACAAAAACATTCCCCCCGCCTTGGACAAAAAACATGGCAAAGATAAAATAACAGCATATAGTCTGCGATTTTGTGTTGACATAGCAGTTTTTAGGTTGTCAGGAGCCATTTTTACATTTATTTTTTGTGCCCTACAGATCTCAGTACTTCAAACAAAGTATTGTTTTCATGCACGAGTCCCGCCTAAAAGGAGAAGGCTGCCTAGTTCACTGGTGAGACCAAGATTACTTGTATCTTTACCTGGAAGCTAGAATCTAAGTTCACTCAAGCACGAGATTTGAAATTTAAATAACGGACCTACATAGATTCACTCCATCTGTCTCATACAGTTGCAGACATGGTGAAGTGTAAACGTAGTTCATCTAAAGCTGAAAAAAAAAAACTCAGATCACAACAAACAAGTGCACAAATGAACTCATGTGAGACTGCTTTGCAGAAGAGATTAAGTGATAAAAACCTATTCTTGAACTTCCTAAAACAGAGTACAGTAACAAGTCTGACTGCATTGTGTTTGTGTACTAGGGTAGCTGACCAAGTGTTCACAGGGTAAAGTTATATTTGGCTAGGCAGAGGGTCTTCTCAGAAATACAAGTGGCTATTTTTAAGGGCTGCTTTTACAATGGCTTCTCTAATTGTGAATTCTTAGCCCCTTGTTCATTGCAAAGGACAAAACTTATTCAATTATTTTATGTATCTCACCTTTACCTTTGCTTGCAGTATAATTGTGCAATAATTGTGTGCACAGAATACAGAATTATACATATTCCTGGTAACAAATCTTCTTTTCCAGTTGCTGGACTGGACTTCCTGAACTTATCTTCTTTTTTAAACAAGATGCGCTGTGTTAAATGCAGTGACTACTGTCAGAATTGCACTTTTATTCCACCTTATTACCACCACTACTTCTCTGCATGATAGTTTTGTTTGCTTGTGTTATTAATAAACAACTACACACTCTGAATATTCATCTACATTTTTCTAAATGAGGACAAATCGCTCAAAGCAGGACATTGTGCTTGCTTGTACAAATGTAACATGAGCCAGTTTAGATAGAAAGTCATTTGCACTGCTATCTACAGTAAATATGTCATTGTTGAATATTGACAATGATGTATTCATAATTGCTAAATCTTATAGTGTTTGTTTTCCATCCCACTCTTCATACAGTTTGGCTGGTGTGTCCCGCAGTGTCACGCTGGTTGTAGCTTACATAATGACGGTGACAGGATTGGGCTGGCAGGAAGCCCTGGCTGCGGTGAAGATGGTCCGGCCGTGCGCTGGCCCAAACCTGGGCTTCCAGCGGCAACTCCAGGAGTTTGAAAAAACTCAAGCCGAACAGGTCGGTCGTAACAAAGCGAGCATATTGAAAATGAAGCATGAAAAGACAGGAAGTATACCCATGCAATTCAAACTGTACATCATTGTTGTTTTATATGTAGTAAAATTGCCTACGTTGCCTTTAACAGACTTAACCTTTTCTTCCTGTAGTTCAGAGAGTGGCTACAGACGGAGTACAAGGAGAACCCTTTCAATGATGAAGCTGATATACGTGACTTGCTTGATCAGGCATCTAAAGTCAAGGCTGAAGCAATAGAAGAACTTGCAAACGCTCCACCTGGAGGTATCTGATGAGCTGTTTTGATGAGGTCTTTGGAGGATTATTGAAAGACAAGTTACAGACTCATCTGGAAGTCTGTGTTTGTATCGCAGATGGAAGGATTCTTTAAATATCATGGACATAAAATACTGCAAGAGACTATTCATTATTGTGTACAGTCCACAGTCATTTTTAGTGTTGTTTACTGCATGTTCCTGGTACA
>VUQG01021717.1:0-19447 GCA_015106755.1 Etia nguti | reverse complement strand
TTCCTGGTACAGTTTTCCTAACTTATAAATGTTCTGAACTGCGCGCTGTTATGATTTCATATTGTCAAATAAAAGAAATGAATGCAAGTGTTTTGTGAGCTTTTTGGTCATTGGGCTGTCATGCTGAAGGTGATAAGACACACTCTGTACTCAGTTTACAGCTCTGTTTCCTGGTTGTCTTCCTGTTTGTCTGTGTTCAGGGGAGGTCATGCATGGTGGCATCAAAAACACCAAGATAGAGTCCTTCT
This sequence comes from Etia nguti, assembly GCA_015106755.1. Taxonomy (NCBI): domain Eukaryota; kingdom Metazoa; phylum Chordata; class Actinopteri; order Cichliformes; family Cichlidae; genus Etia; species Etia nguti. Next base: position 19,199 of record VUQG01021717.1, on the reverse strand, counting down.
AATCTGTCTTTTTGTGCAAGTGTCACAGAGACTGTAAAAGCAATTAAAATGCATCACTTTCTTTTACCATGATGAGATTTTATATGCAGCTGTCTTCTACACACTTCAGATAGCTAGGGATGAGCATGGGCAACCACTTGATGGCGGTATTACTAACAAAGCCCTCCTATAATGAGAAGTAATTTGAATTCGACCATGTCTTTTCTTTTGACGTTAGTTAATTAAACCCTGTCATCATCTACCTCTGCTAACAAATATCACATGAAAGACTTTAAAGGCGCTTCCATCAGCAGTTTTATTTGTGGAAAATAGGTTGGACCTGCGGACTTTTGCAACAATAAATTGGTGGGGAAATATTTTTGTGAGCGTAGCTTACAGGTAATTGTTCCATTCCGTCCCGGTGTCTGCTCAGGGTGTCTCTAAAGGGATTCCCCACCGCAGCGCTGTGTGGGCGCCGAGTTTCACAGAAATGAACGCCCGAGCGCTTAACATCTCCTCTTGAACTTCTCAGAGCCCGACAGGCTCCTCCCTTTAACAAATTAAGATGTGATAACGTTGAAGAATAGGAACCCGAAAGCTTCAAAACAGATTTCAACGGTGGACCTGACATACTCAAAGGTAAGCCAGATCAGCGCATTTCAAAAAGAAAATTCACACCATCTCTCTCTTTATATATTTTTTTCATCATAAAAATACATGAAAATATTTAATATTCTTATGAGACCCCACAAGTTTCAGTCAGGTGAAAATGTCAGCATTGCATGGGCACAAACATGAACTAGTTTGTGTAATTAGATTTCGGCATTAAATGAGCAGTTATAGCTCTTAAACAATGCAGCATTTAAAAAAAAAACAAAAAAAAAACCCCGCTACACACCTCTGTAAAATTGGGATTAAACTCTTGCAGATGAATCTTAGCACTTTCTTTCTTTTTAATTTATGCACGCGTCTCATATAAGTCACACTTCTCTGACAGAAAAGGGAAATTGTGCCAGACCTGATTGTTGTATTTACTCACTTGAGCCAGCTCACGTCCTTTACTTACGACGTGAGTGCATGAGGAAATTCTCTGAGAGCTTCAGCTCACTAACAGGGCAAATCTTTCATTAACAAAAAAAAAAAAAAGAATTTGGAGGATGACTTTTCGGTTTAAAATTGCAATAAAAATGTTTTAAGTGGTCGAATCGTTAAGTTTGTTACATAATATCAGATTTGGACTAAAACTTAGATTAAAAAAATAATAAATAAGTTAGAACGTTTACTGCGCCCACAGGTCTTACATGTGTCGAGTTTGATCTAATTTTATCTCAGTTTGCACAGATGAACCTGGATGAAGACAACGGCCTGTCAGTCAGTTGCGGCAATGGCAAACTGAGACAGTGGCTCATCGATCAGATTGACAGCGGGAGATATCCTGGCCTGGTTTGGGAGAACGATGAAAAAACCATCTTTAGGATTCCGTGGAAACATGCAGGAAAACAAGACTACAACAGAGAGGAGGATGCTGCACTCTTTAAGGTCAGACCATCCCATCTTTCTCCTCACAGTGCACCTAAAACATCTGACAATTGCAATTTGAACGCTTTGCATGAATTATTGCAACAAAAAGTATGAAAAATGTTAGCTACTAAACGTGCTATTTCATTCCAAACTCCTGACTTGCTTTGGCATGACTAAAGAGGAAGTTTAAAGAAAAATCTCTTCACTGATTAATGCAGGCATGGGCGATGTTCAAAGGAAAATATAAGGAAGGTGTAGATAAACCAGATCCCCCTACATGGAAAACCAGACTACGCTGTGCCCTTAATAAAAGCAATGACTTTGATGAAATAGTTGAAAGAAGCCAATTGGACATCTCTGAGCCGTACAAAGTGTACAGAATCATTCCAGAGGGAGCCAAAAAAGGTAAGTATTACATATGGTTACATGTTGTTCATGCAAAATACTCTAAAGCTGTATAGAATTACATGAAGCACCACTTTTAGCTACCCATGTAGGACATGTCACATGTAGCTAGGAGTAAAATGGTTGTATTTGGATTCCTGTGCAAATAGTACAGGCTAAAAGCATGCCATAGCCATACCACTTATTCAGTTGCAGATACAGAATACTGCCACAATTCTCGCAGCAACTTATATTGTTTATAGTCTATGGCAATTTTTTTTTACATACATATGCACCACTGCAGTTGTGATGAGGCAGGAAGCACAAAGGAAGCCAAAGCATGTACCAAAAAGGCCGTAGTGCTTTTTTTAGAGGGCTTCGGTTACTAAGTGCAGGGTGCACATAACACAACCAGACGACCTCCAGCCTTGCATAACTAAGTCTCTGCCATCATACAACACTTTTTGTCACACCAGAGCAATTCTTGCTATCTATACTAACACTTAATTCTCCAAATAAACAAGATTCAGATGAACTCAATCATCTGTTGCACTAGCTTTGAAAATAACCCTGTCACTCAAATTAAAATAGCACAGCTTCACAAGTGTGCAAAACGTATTCACAGTTCAGCCCTGCCAAAATAAATTTGATTAGTGTGGTCTGTGACAAATTGCACCTCACATATTTCGCAGTTTTTTTTGCAACTCTGTGCAATAAAGCATTGTTGTTCTGAATCTTTCTTTTTAACATTATTTCTCCTTTGTTTTTAAATTGATTATTTGGAAAATTCATTTTTTGGGCTTTTTTTTTTTGTGGTATTTACAGGAATGAAGATGACCAGTGTGGAGGAGACCCCACATGCAAATACCCTTAACTATATTCCTCCATATACATCCCTGCACAATCAGGTCAGCAGATTTTGTGGCTGAGCCTAGCACATGCACGGGAACGAAATGTTTCGGTTTAATGACATACTTTCTGAGTGACCACTCATTTGATCTTTCAGGTACCTGGTTTTATGGTTTCTCAGGAGAGAAGGGACTGGAGAGATTACCACGCACCTCCAGAACAACAGCCTCTTCCACATCACCACGGGCCACTTCCAGAGCTGCAGTATGGTCAGTGCCACTATCCATCATCAATCAGTCGGGCCTGGCCTGGGTCACACTCAGAAAACGGTATGATATTCCCCTATACACGTTACGCTTTAAGGATATGGCATTCAGAATTGGCTAGACTCTAAAACTGCATGTCTGTTTAAAATGTACTGCATTTTTCACAAATGTCAGTGACTTCAGTGATTTCTGTTCAAGACTGACTGATGTAAAAGATAAAGTATAAAGGGAACTTCCAATCATTTTGCAATGTAATGCTTTTATCCAGTCATAGTTGTAGTAGTTTAATTACTTTCACTCAGAACGTTATATTTTAAGCTCACCGATATACCATTAATAAAAAGCAAATCTTAAATAACATGTAAACAGCTATTTAGCTGCAGTATCTTCCTTACAAATTATGATATATATTTGATATTACCATCTGTAGGCAAACCTGACTTTAGAGTGATTATCCACAGTTCCACACTCATGTTATGGTGCGCTAGATAAGACACATTCTTCATACTTCCTTTGTTACAAATCAGAGTTCAAAATTAAGCTTCCTGCCCATTTAAATTTTTGCACACTCACATTCTAATCATTGCACGCATTTATTTTATTTCATTAATTTCATGCAGGTATTCAGCTCTCCTTCCACACCTACTTTTCAGAGTCTCAACCGCCCATGTATGCTGTGGACCATAACAATGCCATAACAGGTAAAGAACTGTTTCAGGCCCATTTAAATGGATACTCTTACTAACTCACACGCTTGTTTCTAAATAGTCACTGATATACACTAAATCTATTTGTGTGGCTAGGTAAGAAACTACAAACACCTTACACATTTAGTATTTCCATTTTCTAAATCTCAGAACATGAAACGTCTTATTTTATCTATTTAAAAATAGACAAAGACTCAGTGTTGAGAATATTTTGGAAAAGGTTAGAAGGAAATGAGCAATACTCTATATGCAAAGACTGCGAAAATGAAAGTTTTATTTAAGCTTAACAATTTTCGGGGCCTACATTTTATCAAACAGTAAGGCTCAAATTTTTATGTTCCTGATGTATGCTTTTCTCTTTCTTCCAGATTTTAGCCTGCACGTGTCCCTATTCTACAGAGAGACTTTGGTAAAGGAAGTTACCACCACCAGCCAGCAAGGATGCCGGATCACTTCTTCCTCCTCTCCCTCCTCTTCCTCTTCTTCTTCTCCATGCCCAGAGGACAAGTTTCACAGTGGGGCAGAAGTTATTCTTTTCCCATTCCCATACCCTGAATCTCAGAGACAGGGTGCTGAGATGCTTCCTAACATACTAGACAAGGGAGTGCTTCTGTGGATGGCAGCCGATGGGCTGTATGCTAAGCGCCTGTGCCAAGGGAGAGTATATTGGGAAGGACCTCTGGCTCCATTTATGGATAAACCCAACAAGCTGGAGAAGGAGCAGTCATGCAAACTGTTTGACACCCATCAATTCCTTATTGGTAAGCGATATCTGCCCTGCTATAGTGTTTCCACCTACAGTACACAAAAACGCCCACGAAAAGTGATGCAGTCCAGCGCAATATTTCTGCTTTTGTGAAACTGTAAATGTTAACTTTCTGTTCTGTTTGTGGACCACAATGGTGAAAGTGCTCTTCAGGTCTTTTATTTAAGTTAGGTCAGAAAATCTTTTCACTGATTAATGTCTTTTTTAAATAGGAAATAAAAGTCTTTAGAATTTGCACAGAATATGTTAACCTTGATTTTCATGATGAAAAAACATTTTCTATACTTATACACTGGTTGCCCACTGACAAATCCATTTAACAAACATATGCCCAGATCTGCAATGTACAGCTGCTTTTAAATGCCATATAGGTAGGGTTAAAGTAAAAGTGTTACCATGTAAAAGCCTGGCTTTCTCTATAGTTTAGTAGTTTGATCTATAATGAAGCAATATTACGGTTCTAAAATCTGAATCGTCAAAGAAATAAGTAACTAAACCTGCCTTATACTGTAGTATTTCCCCATAACAGTTGGCAGTTTAGACGTAACGTATAGCACAAACTGACTGCCATTAAAATATAAGTGCTATAAACATATACCAAACTATATTAGTAAAATGTGTTATTTTTGAGAACTGGTCATTTTTCTTATTTAAAACTCATAGTTTGAGGTGCTTTTATTCCATTATGCTGAACTGTATTGCAAGCTTTTACAATATTTCTTGCAGGACAAAATGATTTCATGAGTTTCCATTCAATCTGCAATTCAGATCTTACAGGTCACACACACACTCGTTTGCAATAGACATTTGCTGTCTATTTAAGCCAATATATCTTCTGCTCCGTATTTTCTTTTGTCCTAGTGTAGAGGATACTTCTATGGAAAAACAATCGGTCATTAAATTCCTTGAGAGGTTTGAATAGTTAACATTGTAATGGTAAACAGCTTCAGTTATTTAAAGCATGTCGATGGCTTTTGATCGTATTGATAATGGTTTTGATAATGGAGATGACAATGAAGAAGGTGGAGAAGCTGCAGGTGGTGTGTCTGGGTAAGTCCCTCTTAAGTCTTGAGGTAGCATAAGGAAGCCACTCACATTCTCAGCAGGGGGCCGAAGTATGTGGAGTCCCCACCCACCTCCTGTGGTCCACCACACTGCAAGATAATGTTTGGTGTGCCATTTTACGTTAAATTTGCGTCATCCTCATCAGTAGTTTCCAGAAAAGTCATCATGATTAAGGAAAATGTCACGTTAGCAAAAAGGGGGTTTTAATGTCTTTTTTAGTAGCCTGAAATCTAAACATGACATGGCTGAGCACATATTGGGTTTTGTGTTTATTAGACCTCATTTTTTTGGTTTATACTTTCTTTCCCTGTTCTTTTTTCTGACAGAACTTCAAGATTTTGCCCATAATGGTCGTCATGTACCAAGACACCAGGTGGTGCTATGTTTTGGAGACGAATATCCTGACCCACAACGCCCTAGGAAGATGATCACAGCACAGGTACATTAAACTTGCTTAAAACTGTAAAACTTTACCCAATAAAACAAAAAACAAACCAAAAAGAACATTAACTGTAGATGATGAAAACAGGTTTAAATTATCAGTCTGTATTAATATTAGAAAATGCTTAATATTTAGAAAACGAGACCTGAATACCATCCTAGCAGTATCTCTACATATTTGGTCAACAGCGTACTGACATTACACGTCTGACCTCCTCAAATCTTTTTTATTCCACAGAAATGTGCAAACAGCTTAAAAATTAAAGCATAAAAATCAATTAATGGCATCAATGTAGTTAAACAAGAGCCTCTGCTGTGAGTGTGCCGGTTTATGATACTGGAGCTAAAGATAAAGCTGAATTTCACTTGCTTTCTTAGATTTTATTTGTAAATGAAAACTGTCTGTTTCTTGGAAGTTGCATGTTAGTTATACCAATAGATGTATAACTAAAGTCAACAGCTTTCATTCGTCATTCGTAAAACAGAAAATGGCTTTTACTGGTGATTGATTAGCATGTTTTTACGTGAGAGGTGTACATTCATAACGGCCACTGGAGAGAGGGATGGATGGTGGCTGAAAAGGCGTTGATATTCCATTTTGAAATTAATAAATAAAAAATAATTAACGATTTCGTAGGTCATTAATTTTGTTTTACAGCAAATTTCCTGTTATTTGTTTTGAAAAACAAGAAAAAATGTCCTTGTCTTTCAAGCTAGCTAGCTAGTTAGCTAACCAGACTGATATATTATTTGGGCATTTTTAATATTAATTAGGGTTTATAGTCAGAAAATAAAAACCATAAAGTCTCCATTTTCCACTGGTTGTTTTAGCAACGGTCTTTGCTTGTATAGGTACGTTAACATGTTTCATACACCGTCATGTTCTCATTTTAGGTGGAGCCTTTGTTTGCCAGGAAACTCGTGTACTATTACCAGCAGAACAATGGTCACTACCTACGGAGCTATGAACACATCCAGGAACAAAACACCTCTCCTACAATTGACTATCCCTCTTCCCAGAGACCTCTGCAGCATATTCAGGAGTGACATGCATACAAAAACACACACACAGAGACATACATACATACACATGCACACACATGTACAGGACTGTGAATGTAATGCTTCAACTTTTTATCATGGCTTGTGACTGCAGTCCTGTGTACAGTAAGCGGTAGAAACTGTCACGTTACTAGGGGTAGAGATGGGGAAGACCCTGTTTTCACTTGCACACCTATGCATCGTAGTCTTTGTGTCTGTGACTGTGGAGTAAGTTTTTTTTTTTTTTTCAACAAATATTATTGTGACAGTGTGAAGGATGCGGTTTGTGGGTGGGGGGATGAGGAGAGCGGAGGGCAACTGAGACAGGAAGTACTAGCACAGGTGCACAGGAAGAATGGCCCCTAAGACAAACACTGATATGTTAAAGTGATAAAACAGCATAAATGAATAGTTATTTAGTTAGTTATTTACAGGTAACAACTGAAAATGTGATTCTTGGTCTTATGCAGTTAAGTGGCACTGAAGACAATAGCCAACTCTACTTCTTAGCACAACGTATTTTGACTACAATACTTGATATGGTAAGTAACAGTTGCTAGATAGGGAAGTGAATCACAAGATAGTGTAGTCCAATGTATTTCCCAAATTCTTAGTTTTATTGATAGAGCTGGAAGAAAGTGATAGAAATTGCTAAAACAGATGCACAAAAAGCCTTGAACGCTGGTTCTCAATCTCAATCTGGTTCTCACGCATCCCCCATGCAAGATGTTGCAAGATAATCTAAGGGGTCAAAAGCTCATTGCTGATATTAGAGTTTCTATAGAAATTTTTTTTTTAAGTTTCAAAACAGCCTTTTTGTAACCATGGACTCTATCTCATCTTCTTTGGCAAGTTATAAAAAACATCATTTGAACCCTTTTTTCCCCTATTGAAACGTAGCTCTCTACGTTTCATATAGCATTCTGTATTACGGGCTTACAAACCATGCTTTGGTCCATGGGCTGTTCTACTGCTGGTCATGATTAGCATTGAACTAACTGAACTGAAGGAAGCTGACTGGAAAATCACACTCATCCCGTAAGTTGTAGGGAAACTATACCTGTTCCTCTTGACCTGAAACTAGTGGCCTAATAAGTAGGAAGGAAAACTACCTTTGTGGTCCGAGTGCTGGTTTACACAGGGAGGAGTTCTCTGTTTCCCATGCCTGAGGGTAGATTCTGACACACAAGTTAGCCAACGAACGATATTCATGACACGAGATGGCACTTTGTGAATCACTGGGCAGCGTAAGATGAATAATGCCAAAATGAGTCGAGTGGAATTCCTCATGCTGCTGAAGCCCTAGAGGTTAATGCTGAAGGAGGAGGGATGAAGGTTTTGTTATGTTTTTCTTCTGCGATCCAGAGTTTCAATCTCTGTATTTAGTTCCTTCACACTTAAACCACATTACTTTCACAATGGCTTCAAACGTCTGACCAAAATGTTTTGGTTTTTTTTCAAGAATCTTAAATAATTTTCCCTCTTAAAGATCTATCTCCTGAAACTGCCCGATTGTCCACTGCATGAAATTTTGTTTCACATTACTTCACAGTCAGAAATGTCACATAATCAGAATCAGACAGCTTAATGTACAACGTGCCGTTGTGTGTGTGAAGAAGCACATGTGTCCATGTGTGTAGGTGGGTACGTGTGTGTCACACAGTTGCAGAATTACTGTTATCTGGAAGTGACATTTATGGACTCAGGACAAAACATGTGACTCCCCCACCTACAGCATCAGTGACTCAAACACAGACACACACCCTTTTCGCGTCACAGGTTACAGTTACAGTAAAAGCAAACTACAGATAAAGCCACGCGATTTTCTTTAATTATTATTGTACACATTTTTTTTAATTAAAAAAAGATAAGAATCAGATATTAACATGGAGATTATTTTAATATAAAACTGCCATGAGAACAAATTTATTTTGGAATAAACTTGTAACTTTTAACTACTCATGTGTACTGTGTTGTTTCATGTTTGAGCTCCCCGCATTTGCAGACAAAGGGAGGATGAATAAAAGTCACATTTGGTTAGAAAAAGAAAAAAAAAAGAAAAGAAAAACACATTCACACATTTGCCATGGTGTTTCCCCCTTTGCAGGAAGCCACATAATTTGTAGTCAGGCTTCAGTTTTTCCGCCTTTATGAGCCGTTACTCCAAGTGACATTGTCTAAACTCGCAGCTTGAAGCTGTGGAGCTGACGGTTTAGTCAGCTAATGCACAAGACATTGTTTAAATGACTTTATAGAGGAAAATGAAACCACCAGCAGCGCATCAGCTGCAACACTTTCTCCATAAGAGAGTGATTCTCTTTGTTCCATCTTGAGTCAGTGACTTGATGAGTCTGACTGTGCTAATAATGCAATATGAGCACAATACACACAAACTAATACTAGAAATTGTTAACCTCAAAAATGACATTACAAAATACATCACAGCAATCACTGTAACACTGTTGTGAAATTATCTGTGATACTTGTGTGCATCTGAAATCCTTTGATTCTGTTATTCAGAGTGACAGAATTTTGGCTGCGTCTCAAAGGTTGGGGGTTATTTATTAATTTATGTGAAAAAAGACATCATTTAGTCAAGATAAATAAATAGGGCCGCTCCCATTAAAAGTTAACAATGTTTTGCTGACATCTGCTGGTTGGTGTAGGTTCAGCTAAAAAAAAAAAAGCTATTGGTTTATTATGAAGACCTAGTGTCAGAAACTTCAAAAGATAACATCAGCAAATAAACTGTAAGAATAAAATTTGATCTCACTCCATTACTATGGAACTTTTAAACACCTGTCAAACTGCAGACATGATGCTACTCACCAGGAGTTGCTGTAGTCAGAACACACACACACACACACACACACACAAACATGTGCTATCTATCTATCTATCTATCTATCTATCTATCTATCTATCTATCTATCTATCTATCTATCTATGTGTGTGTGTGTGTGTGTGTGTGTGTGTGTGTGTTTTGGCTAAATATTTTTTCTTTAGTCTGAAATTCTAAGATTTTTTCAAAAATGCATATTTTAAAATGTTATACTTTTGTAAACATGCTACAATTTTTTTGGTACTCTCAAAACTGTTCTAGGTCACATTCTGCCTTTATATATTAATACTAATTTTAGATCAGCTAAATATGGGTCAAATCAAGGAAAATGATAAAAATGTAAAATTGTATTTTTTTTTATGGAACATTGGTTTGAAGGATTGTGGAGGAATCTCAAAACAGTGAAATAATAAGAATCCTCATATATTTGGCACATAAGGAAAAGAGAATATTTCGAAATCAGAGGGTGCCTAGAGACATGTTGCCTTGACACATACAGTGTTGAAATATGTTGGTTCAGTGGTTAGTGTTGTTACCGCACAGCAACAAAGTTCCTGCTTCAAATCCCAGGGGCCTCTCCATGTAGAGTAAGCATATTCTCCCTGGGCCTGCATGTGTGTCAGTGGTTCTGGCTCTGTGCAACAGGTAGGTTAATCACAGTGGTGATTGTACACCGCCTATCAGTGAGGTAGATAAAATGCTTGAAATGTACAGCTGAAGTTTGACTTTTAGTTAAAAACACTTGGAGTGGACAGAAGAACTAGAAAAGCGCTATATGACTGCAATCCAATTACATTTGGACCTGCAAGGACAAGCACCCATGTAACTAAGTAATCTAAAATTCAGCTCAAATTCAGAATAAGATCCAGATCAAATCAGATGAGGGTTGGAAGGATTGTAAGATTGTAAATGTGCCTGAACTGCCATTTCACTGAGTGTGGGAAACACATGTACAAGCCTCACACAGTCCCACAAATCCCACTCAGTCCCACCACCACTGCTTTAAAAGTACAGACTATTTTGGAAAAAGCAAGTTTTGTGGTCTGTTAATTAATTTTGAATTAATATTGATAGTTATAGTAATTAATAATATATTGTTTTTGTGATATAGCAGTGTTTAACCTTTGAAATGGTTAGACATTGGTTGTGTAATAAACCCCAGTTCCAGACACAGAATGTTCAGTCAAATCTATTTAAATCATTATGTCTGTTATATATTTATAAAACAGGGCAAAAGTTTTTCTCCAAAAACAAATACTCTGAACCATAAAAACCACCCTCACTGGTCTCTCAAACATTAACTAAGATGAATCATCCATTTATTAATGACAGATAAACTATTACCCACATTCTAAATAAATCTGTAGTTAAAAATTTGGTGTATACACTTATTATGAGGTAATTCTTGGGGTGATACCGTGAAGGCATGAGATATGAAAAGCGTGTAAGGGTTAAACAGCCCTTGCGTGCCAACAACCAGTTGTTGTTGGTGTCAAATACTTTGATAAATTGTTAACAGATTACTATTTCTACACTTTTATCATGGAACAACACAACACAGAAAAGCTGTGTTAGGGGAGCATTATATAGCTATTAGTTACTATTACCATGCCATTTATTTTTCTTTGTGTTATGATTATTATACCATATTATAGTTAAAATAATTTTTGCATCTGAGCTACAGAGGGCATGGGAATTGGCACCCAATAAAATCTGTATCAGCGCAATTAATCAGTTTGAATTGTTTTCAGTTGCCTGTGTTTATGTGAGTTGCTTCAGACAACGCACTTGACCCAATACATTATGATGGCAGGAAAGCAATAACAGTTGTCGGATAAGGAGCAGCAAAGTAATGGAAAACAATCATCTGATGACTTCAGACAGATAAGTGTGGATAAGCAGAACAATGTGGTGCATCTGGCAGTGATGCAAAGACTGTGCTGTCTATTTAGTTTGGCTGGCAACTTACAAAGGCTTTGGATACAAAGGATGTCATACTCAAATGTCACTAGACAAAGTAGGAAATGCTGCAGTTTCAACGTAATCTCCAGAGGCACAGAATAAACAGAAAAGCTGAAGGTTTTCAAGCTGAAACAAAGCAGGGGCTTCCAAAATGATTGGGCACCGAAGAAGATGTAGTAAAATACATGACCAGCAGGGAGTGATATATCATTGGTTGTCTAATTGCTGTCTGCATAGAGCTATAGGACCTGAGACTCTGTTATAATGTGCATGCATTTGTATGCAGGATTATTAACTTTCTGTACACGTTTTTAAAAGTGTCTAATACCTCAGTATATTTAGATTCATTAATAAATCCTGCTGTCTGGATATGATGCCAACTTTTAAAACAAAATATTGATGTTCAGGGTCTTACATGTTCTTGCTCTCTGAGCAGAGACTCTTTGTTTTATGTGTCAAGTGACAAACAGGTCCACTGCTGACAGAGAGACAGAGGTGGTCAGAGTGACAGCTCCTGTAGGCCTTATTGCGTGAGAGTGAGCCAGGCTGTTCTCAGACTCTGTGTGGTCTGGGTGTGTGGTCTCCAGCCTACAGACAGGGAGCAGGACGGGAGAGCCCTGTAGAGTTTCTATCTGTGAGCATTTGTGTGTGTGCGCTCATATGTTTACACTATCCAGAGTCAGGACCAGCCTCTCTGTAGCCATGACTTGACTAGAAAGCTGGGCCTTCCACCACTTCGTAGTCCTGGTCTGAAAGATAAACACACACTGCCACCACTTTGACATGGCTCATCTAAGGAATTTTTTTGCTGTGTGTATACTTATGGGGCCTAAGAAACCTTTAAGTTAGCAGGTCTTTAACTGCAGTCTGTAGTATACATGCATGCATGTTTTAGAACAATACACACACTGATAAGTGATGCCCACATGCTTGCTCTCATTTATGCTCAGCCTGTAGAAGTAAGACATCATTTTCCTGGCATGAGACTTGATTTTGCATGGGGTATTTGCAAGAAAAGTCATTCAAACTGGCTTTTTTTGTTTTTGTTTTTAACATTCAGAGAAGCATAGGAAGCCACTTTATTTTTAATAAAAACAAATCAATGTTGTCATGCTCTTCTTCTCATGAAAGAGTGTTATTTTTTAAATGTAGAGGACTGACAAAAGCAAAACAAATAAGTCAGATTTTATTGATCATGAGACGGAATTTCGTAGACCTTGTAAAACCTCTACACACACATGCACATAACATAGTCAACCACTGGGCTCCTCTACAGCTCTATGTGCCTCTCCCACAGTGATCTCAGGGGAACGCTTTGTAATGCAGCACCACTGAGAACGCGCCATGAAAATATAAATACAACCTCGCCGCATTTCACCCATGTAAATAAACAAGGCCACCCAAATTTCCAATTAGTGCTTGTGTTGAAGGCAGGAAATGGAGTAGACAAGAGGAGACCACACCTCCTTTTTCTAGCCTCCACTCTCGAGATGAATCCAGGTCCAGGTCCAGGTCAGAGACATGGGGCAGTGGCAGAATGTACGCCTCTGGAAACACAAAATTCAACCCTCCACTTGAGCCTGTTTTTTTCACATCCTCCTCACACTCTGTTGTACTCCTTTTCCCATTATCGCTTAAGGGTGGGACTCACTTAAGCATCCACAAAATTCAGATATGGGATGGGATTTGACACTTATGCCTGTAAAATTGCCTTAATTTTGGTAATACGGAAGATTACTTGGTTCACATGTCTTCACCTTGCAAACATTTAATGTACTTCATATTGAACAGCCAAGCTTTGCGCCCGCTTGCTTTATCAATCCCATCATGGTTATGAGGTGATTCCTATCTGGCTTAAATGAGGCATTCTCACTGTTTTCTACAGCTTCTTGGAAGAGCAAGGCGCAGTTATTACGCAGCTGAGCCCCAAGACCACCCAGGAGATGTGGTCCAGTTGTGAAAGGCAGATGCAGGGTCCTTATTGTGATAAGAAAATCAGGCCTTTTCTAAGGAGGGATAGTCCTTTGGTAGTGTGGAGATTTGCTTGATAACTCAAATTATCAGTCAGCAAACATCATGGGGCCTATTAGCTAACATAAGCACATCTTAGTGTAATTACCCCAGAGAGTCAAAGAGCTGTGTCATGAAAGTCACTTTCACTCCAGATATGGTTGTAAAGCACATCACATTGTTTCTTAATGACTATAATTCAGTCGGAAAGGGCAGAGCTCAATTAGGGAGTCTGAGAAAATTGTGCCAAGGTTTTAATTTTTTCTGTATCCATGCAAAGGAGTTAAAAATACTGAGTCTTGCTTGGATGGCATCAACAGAGACACCCTAAAAGTCAGTCGTTGGAGCAGATCCTTCAGCGTCCATCATCCATTGTTTGGTGTTTATGTTTGATTGGTCTGTGACTGCAGTGTCTCTTCCCTCACAGGCTCCCAAACAGCCACACAGGAAACAGGCAGTATAAACACGGTGCTCAGCAGATCCTCTCTTGCCTTGACTCCGAGCTGCAGAACCACAATGTAAACACATGGAGACACTGGCTAGTCATTTTGAAAATGTCTGTAAAACTATGAGCCATCACTCAAGCAGAAGTTTTACCAGTGCCTCGTGAGAGTAACAGATTTCAGAAATTTATCTGGAGACAGTGTTTCTTCTTTTTGTGTCAGTGAAAATGCAGCACTTCTCCGAAACAGCGTGCCGGGGATTTGACAAATTTCTCTTGTATTTTCTAATGAGCCAGAACAAAATACTAAAACCACTGAAGTACTCGTGTTCTGTATGGCTATACCTCTGTGTATTGAGCCAAATGCTAAATGAAAAATGGACTGGTGCTTATATTGTGCCTTTCCACTCAATTTTAGGACTCAAAGCATAAATTGAAAGCACGAACACCTAAAAGTTATTTTCTCAAAATGAGAACACATTCTAATATTTAGCTGTTTGGAGGGTGATGTTTATAGTTTTACCATATTCAGCATTGAATATGCAAGTATATGACTATTTAATGATTAGTAGTACAAACAAAGTACAGTTAAGTTTAACTGAAATGTCCATTTTGTGGGTAACTAGCTAAAAACCGAAGGTGGTAAAATGAATGCTAAAGGAAGGGGGTTCTCATTTTCTGGGAACCATAAGGAAAAATCTTTTGAGATGTTTATTTGTAAAACCAAAATTTCAGGCCTGCTCGTGGCGATAGAGGGAAAATCAAGGGGATAAATATTGCCATTTCAATTTATTCTCAAATAATTGTAAGTGTATAAATTAATAGTTGTTGAGGTATTTTAGCCTTGCCATAGATAGATATTAAAAATAGAGATAACTAAGAAGTGAACTGTATATATATTTATACATCTCATAATGTAAACTATAGGTCAAAGATTTATGGAACATAATTATTTCCTTAAATAGACAGTCTATCCAGCTTATCACTCTCTATGTTATGTCTTGCAATATTGCTGTTTTATTAAAGAAGAACTGCACTGTTGCAGTTGTGGTCCTCAAGGTGTAAAAATGAAAAGGATAGGCTGAAATCTTTGCAGTGTTACTGATCTTTTATTAAATGATACTTACAGCTTTTTGGCCCGCTTTAACATTAAGACCTCTGCGAGCCCTTTGGGGAATGTATTTTTAGCAGCACTGTGGTGGTTTTAACAACCCCGGTCAGAACAACACGCTGCAGATTGGTAAAGCAGGGAAACACCCTGGTGCTGGATTAAACAGCCTGCTGAACATCAGCAGCAACAACATTGCGATGTATTTAGCTAGACAATATTCATTTGCTGTGTGATGATAAAGATTACTGTTAAGCTGGTTTGTCAGTGTAATATGAACGGAGCTCTTGTGCTCTAGTTTACAGCACTATACAGCAGTTTAATGGGTTTTTTGGACATAATGCAGCTCCTTGTGCACTGCAACTGCAAAACTTTAGGAATATAAAAACATGCAGTGTGTTGTGGCCATATATGCAAAAATAAAGCTTGTTTTTCCAGTGTAGAATGTAACCACTAATGCCAAGAACTTTAGAACTATTTTAAAAATAGAAATGATTAAATCTGAGTCTGTAATACGTTTTACTGTTAATACCACTTATACATTTATCTATTAAATATTATTAGGTTGCCTGGTAGAAGAAAAAAGCAAAAAGCTTAATAACTGAAAGTAAAAAATATTATTGAAAGAGGTTTTTATTGCTGTTTGGTGTTATTTATTTTTTTTTTTTCAAATTTAAAAAAAAAAAACCCTTCACAAAAACAAAAACAAAAATACCACTATAAATATAAATAAACATGTTTCCTCTTATTCATTGTCTTTGCAGGTTCTTAGTTATCCGGGTTATAGTAGTCGTGAGAGTGAGCATTGATTCTCATCAAAATGTTTCTACTCCATTCAATTTAATGCACTCAAAATTACCTACATTGGTTCAGTTACACTTTAAAAGAGCAAAAATTAATTAACAATTATCATGCAGCCAACTTAGAGTCCAGAGAAGCAGAAATACTTTACTGACAAGTCTGCCATGAAACACACAGTTTTTCCTCAGTACTTAGAATTTGTTTGTTTTTTCACTCTGTATGACTAAATACAGGTTTGATTGCTTACTGCTAACAATAACAGTTTTAATATATTTTTAACTTGTAAGATTTGGAATAGAAGTGTTATATATATTTCTTTTTGGATAATGCATAGGCAGTTTATTCTTTTAATTCAATAAAGTAAAAGAGACATTTACTGTAACAACAGGTGAACTATGCAACTTGTTTTACTTCTGGACTGTTCATAACTTGAGGTGGACTGTTTATACTGTATAATTCTAATAACTTCTATGTGGTCAGACTTTTCCAAATTTCACAATTTTCCAAGTCATAAGTATAACAAACTTGACAAAAATAACATTTTCCTTTTGTGTTTTGTAGGTTTAAGGTTACACAGTTTCAAAAAGGGTAAATATGTGCTTTCATTTCCATTTTATTATTGTTTTAATATATAATCTGCTCAATGGAAACATTTGATGCTATCTGACTTGATTGTTTCAAGATCAGCTATCATTTGAGTTACAGTAAATTTTGAAAAACTACTTTTTGCTGTTCTTGGCTCTTTGTGAGATAAGGCAGTGTAAGGGTAGCTACAACAAGGGCCACTTTTGATCTTAAACTAGACAAACCTGCATGCAAACAACTGCATGCAGTTTCCATGCCCAGCAGGGGGCATGTTTTAACACATTATTTTAAACTATTTAAACATGGGATTTAACATACTAGCACTTTTTGTTTTGAATCATGAAAAATAGGCATACATTTTCTTTGACTTATTTCCTGAATGGCATTCAGAGAATTACTTGAAAAGGATGGACATATGGCTGTTTTCATTTCTGGGTACAGCAGACAATGGAATATCAGACGTTAATTAGATGTACACAATAAATGACGTTTACTACACCACAAAATATGGGATGTTTGTCCTGCCCTTACAAACAAATGGAGCCGAAAGAGCATATGAATTTTCCATAGTGGTGGGAGTGCAAGTGTATGTGTGGGTGTGACAGAGTCAGTATGCCACTTCAGTTTGGACACAACACTGGACCTTTGATCTTCCCACTGCGTCCCTGCCTGCCTTGCTGTGGCACAAACAAAAATTATCTGTACACTACTAGGGACACAATCTCCCCCCAACCTCACACTGACGTCAACTAAACTCCAGAATTTACCGTGAAAGCTCTTGTGCACTGTTTCTCGTTTTTCCAAATGCCTCCTGGTTGTTGTCAGTTTAAAAATCCCCCTGTGCGACGCGTATTGTGTTCAACATGACACTACAAGTTTTATGGGAAGTGTTCATCTTATTAAGTAAGAACAAATCACCACAGTGACAATCCATTTTTGGATTTAGTTGCTGCACTAATGCACATGTTAACTTTATATAATGTACGATAAGATTAAAAACAAAAAACAAAAACAAAACTGGAATTTACAGTGAACCCTGTCTTTGCAAAAGACAGGGTTCACTGTTTCTAGAAAGGGATACTGCCACTGAAAAAAATGTAACCTCAGGTACTGAGGTTGGAGGCAGAAATTGATTGATTTATCGGTTGACTGATTGATTTCACTCTGGTTCACAACAAATTAAACAAGCTACAAATAAAATGACTGATGAATACTGACCACAACAGAACAACTAATGTGCAAACAGCCTTTTATACCAAACTGACTACAGTGATTGATCTAATAATAGGAGCTACTATTGTCACCTGATGTCAAGTCATTGCGCAACATCAATTCAAAAACATTTAACCACATGTACACCAAATCCCCCATGACGCATCTCCGAGCCTCACCTTCATACTGCACTAAATAGTCACTAAATTGCCTTTGTCCGTATCAATTGTACTATAAATGTTTAAATAACTCACACCCTTTTAATAACAAAAACTGGAACAATGGTGAATAAAATCATGAACTCACGTGACTTATGACTCAATTTCCTGTTCGTTTTCTTGTGTCTGATTTGTTTGTTTGGTTGTTGACCATTGGTCTTACTTTTCTGCTGTATTTTTGTGATATTCTGGCAACATTTAAAGCATTTCTTAACTTAATATTTATGCTCTAAAAGTCCAAATTAACCTCGGGGATTCGGACTTTTTTGTGAATTCTTTTGAGACATTCTCCATGAAGCTTTGAGCTTAGAGGACCAAGAAAAAAAGTGAAGCAGCATCAAAACGTGCTTGTTAGTCATATATTTAACTGACTGTTTCACAGTTTTTAACCAGGTTTGCAGCCTACACCTCCCTCTTTTTATCTTCTGTTATTGATTTTTCAGTCTTGATTAAAGCAGATTGCTTAATCATTTATTATTAATAATTGTTAATGTAAAGTTCTCATAGTACTATAAGAACTATACTATTGTATTTATAGCATGGTAAGAACAAAAGGAGCGGCCTTCGGTTTAACTAGGAAGTATCTTTTAATCGGGTTATCAAATGCAGTAGGTGGATCATTAATTCAATAAGAGTTTTGACTTGATAACAATGGCAAAAATGTTCTCTCCTCCCTGTTAAAATGTCAATCTAAGGCATGCATTAATTATCCCAACAGTCCTGTTTTGCTTATTGTCAGTGCTTTATTTGTAAATGAAACAAAAGAACAAAGTTAGAGATGAGGTTTACACCTTACCTTGTTGTGGTTTTATTAAATATCCTATCTGCAGGATTTAGTTCAAGATTCTGGGACTCTTAATTTATATGTCCAACTCTAGAGGGCTCTGTAGTCAGAAGTGCAGCCCACTGCAATGCCTCTATAGCGTGACTGAGCACAACACAGCTGTCAAGATGTGTGGAAAGGCCTCTCTGCTGTCCTCAGCTGCAAAAACAGTTAGCA
>VUQG01021716.1:0-13343 GCA_015106755.1 Etia nguti | reverse complement strand
TACGGATACTGGATGTCTGTGCTGGCATTTCTCCTGCGGTGTTGCTATCAGTGTGTGAAGAGTGGGAGAAGAGGGTTGCATTGACAATCCAACACAATGGGCAGCACATTGAACACATTTTATAAGTGGTCAGAAACTTGTAAATAACTCATGAAAGAATAAAGTTACGTTGAAACCAAGCACACCATTGTTTTTCTTGTGACATTACCAATACGTTTGATGTGTCACATGGCCCTCTTCCTATTGAAAAAACAAAAGTTGTATCCAAGATGGCCGACTTCTAAATGGCCACCATGGTCACCACCCATCTTGAGGAGTTTGCCCCCTGACATATACTAATGTGCCACAAACAGGACTTTAATATCACCAACCATTCCCATGTTATTACGGTGTATCCATATAAATGGCCCACCCTGTACATGCTTTATTCTGCAGTTTTATGAAATTCAACTACATATTATTCAGAAATTGTCACCAATTATCTTGCAATTTGATTTTTTTTTATTAGTGTGTGATCAAATACAAGACTTTGCAGTAGTGTATAGTACTTTTTTGTTTCCCAAGAGACAACACAGCGATTTTTTCGTAGTACTATAGGTTTTACTGTATTTGGAATTATGTCTAGCATTATTGTTTTTCATTGTTAAATATGGACCTTCGGGGGTGACTACTTATGCAAACATGCCTGGTCCAAGACTGGTCCAGGCTTAACTAGGACATAATAATAAGGCCTGCTACCCCCCACCCTTTTCTAGCCGACCTATTTACCTCCACCTTTTTATCAGCAATCGGCAGAAGCAACAACTTCACAGCAGATGGCGACAAAGGCAAAGGCAATTCTGCTCTCTCCTCTCAAAGGTTACCGCAGCTTCATGCTGGATACACTTCCTGGCAAATATTAGATATAAATATAAATGAGAAATAAATAAAAATCAGAATTAGAAGAAACTCTTGTGCATGTATTGTACACAATCTACAATTTACGGTTTAGTGTTGTATTAAAAAACCAACTCTATTGGCTGTAGTAAGCGACATGGTACGGATCAAGGCTAAAACTACTTTACCCAGAAGTCAGAGCGAAAGAAAGAAGGCGCTGCATCTCAAAAGGAACGCACAAGGTATGCCTTGTTCCCTTTCGTATTTACCAGAGTTACAGACACGTAAACGCCGCTTCAGTAATGCAAAGTCTATCTGGTGTGTGACACCAGGTAGATCAGCTAATTGCTTCAAACACTGTTATTTATTAGTGGCAGTGAAGGCGTCACGACTGCACTGTTTTTATGCCCATGTGCTATTAGCCAGTTGGCTAGCAGCCTCAGTTCGGGATGACTGAGCCTCAAACTCAATCGGTCGTTGTTCCAACAGCACAAACAAATCCCCTAAATACAGCCAGGTTTGGCAGTTAACGTAGCAATAAGTCGAGCTAATGTGAAACACTGACATGCTAACACACTTTGCTCAGCTGTGAAGTAGTTGTGTAACTTGTTGTTCCCTCAAATTTGGAAATGAGGCTTGAGTTCAGTCAGGAGAAAGCCAGATTAATCCTGGAGTTGTGCTGATGTTACGCTAAAATAAATAAATAAGAAAGGTAATAAAATTGTTTGGTAAATTAGCAAAGTTTTGTCCAAAGCTTAGCAACATTAGCATATAAATGCGCAATATTTGCGACTTTCTTTATTAGTAAGGCAGTAAATAAAATTAGGCTAACAGTCTAATTTTTTTTTTAAACCCTCAGATTATTTTCTTGACAAATAATTTTTCCCTGTGTTGGGTGAAGGAGCTGCCATTAAAAAGTAATGCTTCAAGTTACAACTACACATACTGGGAAAACGTTACAAAGGTCAATACAGTTTCCAAATCTCTGCGCATGCTCCGTTTAACCTCCGCGTAACCCGCCATGCATGGATCTGAATGTTTCTGCCGCTCATTTATATGGAGTAGTTAACAGTAGCATCAGGTTACAACCAGTAAGCTCCACGTTTTCCCTCGGAGTGACTCGAGCTCAGGAGCTTCCCCTCAGTGAGCGTCACCTGGTGATTCTTCGAAAGAGCAACAGGGCTCACGGCAGCAGCAGACACACTTATCAACTAGACACAGCATGCTGTCTGTCTTATAAAGCCCTGTATTGAATAAGTGGAAGAAATTTAGTGGATTGATTATAAAAAGCTTCACCAGTTGTGGTTATTTTTTTATCCCGATGTGATTGCATATATAGAGCTTTTATATATATATATATATATAGCTTTTAATGCTAGGTTGCATTTAAACGAGGCCACTGCAGTGTTGTTGTCCTTTTCACGCACAAATTACAACATAATGCTTGTGTCTATATAACAAGGAGGCAGTCCTTTCTGCCAGATAGCTAGCTGAGCTTGGATACTACTTCTAGTAGTGCAGAGCTACAGCCATCTACACAGTGCAGATACAGCCATGTAGGGGCGTGAGGGGGTCTGTTAAAACAAGCAGATTTACTCACTGTGATAACACCTTGGAATAAAAAAGAGCACCTTAAAGTACCCTTAGCGGTATCTTTGGCTGGATTTTTAGTAGTGTGTTGAGGCTTTGGCTTAGGCACTACATAACCATATAAACCAAGGGTGTAAAACATAAGGCTTGGGGGCCAGAATTGGACGGCAAAGACTCCAATCTGGCCAACTGGATGTCTTTGGAAAATATGAAAAAGGGTGTACATTTTAGACTTTTAACTGTATTTTCATCAATTTTACAGTTTTGCCTACTGATATTACCTGATATAAGCTATAGTTTCTCTGCTTGCCTACTCAGATGTGACAGTGACACAGGCTAAGAACTATAATAGATTGTTTTGGTGGTAATATGCCTCATAAACACAGTGTATGGATATCACAAAGCAAAGCACACAAATAAAAAGGAAAAACGTAAAAAATTAATAATAACTCGGGTTTGAACACTGTGGAAGAACTGGTTGTTTTTTGTTTTCGTTTTAAAAAAAAAAAAGGCTTTCATGCCCCTCAGGCGTGCAAAAGTTGCACTGCCATCACTGTTTTGCAAGGCGCAGCAGGCCAGCATTGATAAGAGTTATTGATAAGTATGGAGACATACAGGTCAGGTGGATTGCAGTGCTAGGAAGTGTTTTGCAATATCTTCCAATATTCATGGAAATCCACAGAAACATTTGGTTTACTGTAACACGTGACAAAGAAAAGTGTCAAATCATGAGGGGGGGGGGGGCTTTGCATGAAAATCTTGTCTGTCACACAGATTCATAATAAGAGTGAAAGCTAAGAGCTGCTGTGTCAGAGCAGACTGCCCAGCTCACATGATTGATTGTGTTTTTCAGGTGAACAATGACACTGGACTGAGCGGCTGGAAAGCTTTCTGTCTGACAATGTCAGAGAGAGGAATGGAGCAAAGGTCAACGTTTTCTCTTACACGCCAGTGGCAGCATGTAGCTTTTTAACTAGCTCGTCGGATGGTTCGTTCTCACCAGTTCAGCCCTCTCTGACACGGAGAGGCAAAGGAGTTGAGTTTGTTTTCTTCATACATTCCAGGTGGAAAGTCTGCAGCGTTTCCTATTGAAAAGAATCCTCACATGCTGATTTGATAGAGTGAGGGAGCGAAGAAAAAGTTACACGCCGGTGCAATGGTAGCAGAGGACACAGCAGAAAGTGGGGACAGATCAGACGGGGAGAAAGAGATGGATCAGAAAGCATCTGAAGACGCCGAGCGGCAGGAAGACGGGGATGTAGCAATGGACGCCGCTGCCGCAGAGTCTCCCTCTGGAGAGGATGAAGCCAGGGATCCCAGAAAGTGGAAGTGGTCTGTGATTTTCTTGTGTTTCTACGGGTTTATGGCATCCATAAAGCCCGGGGAGCCCTTCATCACGCCATATCTGCTGAGCCCTGAGAAGAACTTCACCAGAGAGCAGGTGAGTGATGCACATTTTTCTGCTTGATTTGATGAAAGTTTGTGTTGACAGGTAACCTTCCCATCAACATTACCAGATACAAGAACTTCCAGTTATAGTCCTGCTTACAGGAGTTTTGCAGAGTTCAAAGTCACACTCAGAGAAATCAAGCAGCCCAAAAAGTTAACCTCTGAGACTCTTAACAAGCTCTGCAGTTAAGCATGTGTTGCACAATAGAATTAATGAGTTCCCTGTGGGGAGTTTACTGATCCGCCTTACTGTGGTCAAAGTTCACATTCCTTCAGAGTGGGTCAGTGTAAATGCATATGTGGAGTTAGACTGATTTGTAGAGCGGGATAACTGGGAAGTGATCACTATTCTAGTTTTCCTATTGGCCTAGCCATAAGCAAGAGCTGAGCTGCCAGTGTGTTGACAGCATGTGGAAAAACCCTGCCAAAGACAAGAATAGCAGGTTAACAGCAGAGCTGAACTCCATGTAGAAATATGTGTTTACCTCTGAGGTTATTTAAGAGCTTTAGTCCATCGATTTTCCTGTTTTTAAGATTCCAGGGAACAAGCAGTTTATTTGTCATCAGTCCTGCTGATCTGAAGCTGGCATTTGTGAAACAAACACCAGTGTGCCAGACAGATGTCAATGCTTTAACCAGTTCCACTGTCATGAAGTCAGCTGTGGTAGAAGTCAGATAAACAAAAGGTGATTGGGGTGAATGGTTTTTCAAGTACTACGTAAGGTTTCTCAATTTCCAGCTTATCTTACAAGATTGTGTACATTTATGTAAAAAAGTTTTCACAGTTTTATGTTTTCAGGCATTAACTTATGCACAGTATTTCAGTCAGGATGAGGTCTGCACTTTGACTGGACCTTTGCAAATCTTCATTCTTTTCTTCTTCTATCCTTTTTTTTTTAGCCATTCTTTTATTAATTTCCTACTGTACTTGGGACATTGTCCTGGCCAAACTTTAGCTGTTGGACAGATGGACTCACATTTGGCTCTTAAATACTTTGCCTTCGCTTATGAATAATCTTTCTGACTTCAGATTGTGTGGAGATGCCCTTATAACTATTGAAATGTTGATGGGAAGTAACAGTTGCTTCTTTAACATCATTGCTCAGGTCTTTCCTCCTTGGTATTTTAACACATGTCTGAGTGCTGCAGACCAGCAAACTGCTCACATTTCTGCTTTTACAGAGTTTGTTGCACTTCCTGATGATAAATCAGTTAATATATCATTTGATTAGCAGCAGCTGGCTGCTAATCAAATGATATATTACCCTCTTAATTCATGAGGAAACACAAAACGTCTCTTTATTTTTTCACATGAGTGCATAAAGTCATGTGAAATCTCTCTTTTTTACCCCCACTGAAGGCCACAACTGTTATTCTTCAGTTAAAAAAAACTGCCCTTTATCTTGTACACGGTTACAACTGTGATCATAACAGTCTGCATAGTTAAGATAGTAGGCTGGTATTTGTAAAATACTAAAGTGATGCAGAATTGTGTTTTGCATCAAAGCTCTTCAGCAACTACTCCGGCAAAAATGCCGAATATTTGCTTGATTCAGCTTGATGAGGATGGTCAGTGGATTTTGAAGTATTGGTTGGGCAAAACAAGCAATAATTTCAATTTAATTCATGATTTTAAGGTAATCTTTGTCATATTTTAATTGTATCTTAGTTGTATCCTTACAGATGTGAAGAAGAATGCCAACAATGTTGGTTTTTATTTGCAGCTTCCTTGAACTTTCTTTAAACCTTTGCTGCTTTTAAAAGTCAATAAACTGTATATTTGAAAAAAATGAGTTGGTACTATTTAGGGTAGAGAGTGCGCTGTCAGAAAGGTTCGTGTAAGACTCAAGCTTGATTTTGCTTTTTTTCCCCCAAGCTTTATTTGATTGATTGATTTATTTCCAGGTGACCAATGAGATCACTCCAGTGCTGACATATTCCTACATGGCTGTGCTGGTACCAGCCTTCCTGCTAACGGATCTTCTGCGTTACAAGCCGGTCCTGATTCTTCAGGGCGTCAGTCAGGTGATCATCTGGATCATCCTGCTGCTTGGAGGTACGCTGCTTCAGATGCAATTCATGGAGTTCTTCTATGGTATCACCATGGCCTGCCGTGTCGCCTACTCCTCCTACATCTTCTCCCTGGTCAACCCGGTCCTCTACCAGCGCGTGGCAGGCTACTCGCGCTCCTCAGTTCTCTTGGGGGTTTTCACCAGCTCTATCCTGGGCCAGCTGTGCATGTCCCTGGGAAACATCACCTTCTACACCCTCAACAGTATCTCTCTGGGGTTTGTCAGCTTTGGTTTGCTGCTCTCACTGTGCCTGCCCTGGCCTAAACGCTCCTTGTTTTTCAACCGGACGAATCAGGAGGAAAAGGGAGTGGTAGAAGTAGCCACCAAATCTGAACTGGACAAAATGAACCCAAAAGATGGAGGGCCATCCTTGGCCGCCCCTCCGTGTCCTGCGTCAACCTGGAAGGATTCTGTGTTTATGCAGATGCTTCTGGAGGTTAGAAACGTGCTGAAGAGGCCCAACCTTAGGCTCTGGTCCCTGTGGTGGGTGTTCAACTCCACAGGGTATTACCTGGTGCTCTTCTACGTCCACATCCTGTGGAACAAAGTCTACCCTGCCACTCAGAACAAGAATGTTTACAATGGGGGAGTGGAAGCAGCTTCTACATTGCTCAGTGAGACATTTCCAGAGATTTTTAAAAAATAGTTTTACAGAAATAGTGCTGTGTTATTGAAATTTAATCTGTTTTGTATCCAGCTTGGTGTTACTGCTTGTTGATTCACGTGGGCATGCAGCAGCTTGATAAATTTAGATACAAAAAAATGTAACAACTTGTGCACAGTATAAACTAAATATCAGCCACTGTCGAAATTAAAGGCTGGCAGGATGTATTTAGCTTTGCAGTAATAGCAAGTAATTCTTAATGTAGGACACAATCTGCAGGACTTTTATTTTGTTGGAAGAAAAATGTACTTAGGATATCATCTATCAGTGCTTTTGATTGGGTTATATTGTTGCCTGTTGGCTAAAACACTTGACAGGATTGAGAATTATTATTACAGGGAAACGCAGATTCAAATGTGGTGCCCTTTCTTTTGAATCTTTTTTCGGCAAAATCACAAACACCCAGATTAAGTGAATTGTTGGATTTGTACTTAAGATTCTAATGATTAGCGTTTTGAGATTAATTTTTGATAGTGTTTGGAAAAAATGTATTAGCACAAAATGGTTTTCTAAAAGTGTAGTCCTGAAAGTGGCACGTCTCGTAATATAAACACATGAGCAACAGGTGCCTACAGTAAAGGGTACACTCAGCTGTTTGGGAGAAGTTTAATAATTGATCGGCCAGCCTTACTCTGTAAGGGGATTACATCAGCTTTAGATAGCAATAATTGCACTTTAAACAGTTGTAAAGATTAAAGGTAGCAGCTTCGATAACCTGGATGTCACGTGTAAGTAGTAAGGTTTGATGACAAAATAAAGTCTGATAATTGAACAGTGATTAGGAGACTTCCAGGCTGTTGATGATGTTTTTATGACAATAACAGACTAACTTATGTCAAATATGAGACAGTAATGATGAGACAGTAGTGCTAAGCTGACTGTTGGCTCAGTCCCTCTCTACAGATTACTTGCTCTGTGATTGAACTTAATCAGTTTAAAGACTATAACCTGTTTGTTTTTCTGCAGGTGCTATAGCGTCCTTTACAGCGGGCTTTGTCAAAATTCGGTGGAACATCTGGTCAGAGCTGGTCATTGGTATAATCACAGCAGTGCAGGCCGGTCTGCTGCTTCTTATGAGAACCACTGACGACATCTGGGTCTGCTATGTTTGTTATGTCCTCTTCCGAAGCTTCTACCAGTTTCTGGTGCCTATTGCCACGTAAGTGCTGTGCTGGAGTAAAGTTAAGTGCTATAAAAATGTGGCCAAAACTGTGGTGCTTTTTATTGGAAGATTTAGGCTAGAAATATTTGGGGGGAAAAAAGGATCAGAAGCTAAACCACAGCTGCCAGTATCAACTGCCATGAGAAACTTCAATCTGAAACATTTTTTTTTCCAGTCATTGCTCAAGCAGAATGCCAAAGAAGGCTAACGATCTATTATAATGACATTAGCTGACATGTTTTGTGCTGTTGATTGTACAGAATGTACTGGTGTACATTTTTTGTTGTTTTCAGATGATTTATACCAAGTGATAACAGCATAATAATGAAGAAAATAACTGTAGTTCTCAGCTAAACTGCTAATGAAAACGTTAATGAGATAACACAGTTTTAAGTTCAGTCTGATAACCCTCAGTATGTTGTGTCTGTCTACACTAGTATTTTATTGCTTTAACTTCATGTAATTTCAAGTAGCCTAAATACATGTACAGCCAAGCAAGGATATACAACGTATCATGCATTTATACAAGACAGTTGCTCATGCTGGATGTTATTGTCTTGCCACAGTTTCCAGATTGCGTCGTCACTCAACAAGGAGCTCTGCGCTCTTGTGTTTGGTATCAACACCTTCTTTGGGACAGTGCTGAAGACAATTATCAACCTGATCTTTTCTGATAAGAGGGGCCTGGCTTTGGACGTGCACTCTCAGGTAAAACAGTCAAACAGCAGTGATGTTTCATACCAGTGTTTCTTGGTTTTGAGAGTCCACTGCTGCATTTCAGTCATGACTGGAATGGAGTTATAGTTTTCAGAAGTTTTGTGCTAATGATGAATGTATGTAAAGTCATGATAATTTTGGTCTATTAATGATTTTTTTAACTTAATGACTTAAAAAGAAAAACAAGAATTGGGTGCACACGTTGGAATTTATTTTAAATTTTCTCTAATCCACACGGGGTCAAAAGTATACATACAGATTTCAAATATATACATACACCCCCAATAATATTAGATTAAATGTAAAATGTCTAGTTGCACCTTGAGCAGAGATAGCTTTCAGTAAGCTGATCGCTCTTCTTGGCAGAATTGATAGAGTTCATTTAAACCAGTTGGTTTCCTGGAATGAACGCTGCTTTTAAGATCCACAGATTTTCAGTAAGGTTGAGATCGGGGCTTTGGGATCGTCATTCCAGAAGCTTAATGTTAGGCTGCTTTATCCATTCCACAACCAGTTTTAACATGTGTTTGGGATCATTGTTCTGTTGGAACACCCAACACTGACCAAGTTTCAACCACCTAGCTGTTGATTTGAGGTGAAGTTGAAGAGTTTGAAGTAGTCTTTCATTATTCCATCCAATTTGTGCAGTGTTTCAGTGCCACTGACGGCAAAACAGCCCCAGAGGTTGATGCTACCACCACCATGCTTTACAGCTGATACACTGTTCTTAGGTTTTGAAGCCTCGCCTTTACTCCTCCAAACATACCTCTTGTCATTGTGGCCAAAGACCTTTGCAAAGTGGTGAAAATTCTGAATAATTTGTACTTGCTGTACATGCAGTTATGTGAACTGGTGATTTTGGAATCTGCAGCTGTTTAGAAATGACTCCAAGAGACTTCCCCAACTTGTGTAACCCAGCACGGATGCAGCAGCAGTGCTGAATTTAACTGGCAGCACCTTTCTTTTATGTAGAGCGTTTACAAGTCTGTAGCTTTCCTCTGATGCATACGTCAAACAAACCTGACCGTGTCATGTTTGCATGCCTGGTGCAGCTACTCTCTGCTACCATGTTTGTGCTCTCTGTCTTTTGATGTCTGTATCTTGTTCGGTGTGAAACTTATCCCAGTGCAATAGCAAGGCACACCAAAGCTTTATTTGCTTTAAAGGAAAGGTAAGTAAAGTTTTTTCTGACAAGCATATCAAGAAAAAAAAACAAAAAACAAAACTAGTGCTGTCAGCATTAATCCCGTTAACGCAAAATCAAAATTGGCAAATCCCTGTTAACGAGTTAACGCAGATTAGTCCGTGTGAGGGGTTACTCGGCGTTAACTCGTTAAGGCAGCTTAAGCGCGTTAACGCCGTCATCACGACTAACGCGATTGACAATTAACTCATCTGGAGCGCAGACTGACGGTTAACGCGGTTAGCTGAATTAACGCCGTATTAACGCATTAACGTTGACAGCACTAAACAAAACAGAACGGTGATATGATAAGCTTTTATGTGTCTCAAATAAATGTAGCATAAAAATACAGAGTTTTGTGTTTGGTTGATTGTTTCTTTGTTGTAGCGATTCTTCTTGGCAATAAATCTTATACCACTTTGGGTTGAGCAGGAGAGTTGACTATGTGGGTTGTGCCCATGAAAAACTTGCCAGATTATCTCTCCAAATGCCAATCAGCTTCTTCTGCAATGTAACAATTTCTTTATTTACCAAACGGCACCCTCAGTTGTATGTGAAAGAACCATTCGCAGTCATGGGTGTAACCTACATGCTCAACTCTGCTGCTCAACCCACAGTGTAATCAACCAACCAAAGATTTCCTTCCTTTTGGGAAAACTTGTTAGGGGACTCTTTTCAGCTCCCTCCTGACAGCTGTCATTGGCCATATTTTCATAACGTTATTTTGCCATTTAACAGGTTCTTTACTGCATTATCGCATTCAAACGGGAAAATTGATTCGAATTTTGTTTGGACTGGGACCTCGTGAGGTGCAGGATAAAAGAGCCTCATCCATTGCACATCTCTCTCTTACAGTTCCTGGTGTACTTCTTTTACTTCACTCTTCTTACTGTCGTCTACTTTGCCTGCGCTGCTGTGGTCATCATCCGTCACTACCGAAACGAGCGGAGGGGAGGAGGGGTGACCAGGGACCAGGCCACGCCCACAGAGCTCAGCCCTGTGGTGACAAACAAGGAGCTAGAACCTTTGTCTAATGGCAAAAGTGCCTAACCCTAAGCACAAGAGGAGTTCCACAACATTGTTAGACCAGTTTTACTAATAAACTCTTGAGAGTCACTGAGATCAGTGTTTTAGCCCCCTCACACACTCAGGTGGGTTCAGTGATGCCTCTGAGCCTTAATCAGAAGTGCCTCATGTGCAGCATACAGCTGCTGCACTCCAAGAGTCAGAGCAGCTTGTGTCTGATGTCTGAGGAGAGATTTTCTAGAGTAATTTGCTTTTAAAAAAAAAAAAAAAAGTCACTTTGGTATTTTTAGACATTGCTAAAGCAGTCTGGGACCTTTAATGTCACAACCACGATTTCTTAGAAAACGCGAAACAATCTTGTGATATATGCTGGAGTGATTCCTTTCTATATTCAAGGCTCACGAGACGTGACCACACTTGTTTTTAACAATACACTCCTATTGTACTTCATGTTACAATTATTGTGTTAGTGGCATTTTTAAAGAACATATGAGTATGATTGCACCTTAGTTATTGATGATGATTATCACAGTCTAACATCAGTGTTATGGGATCAGTAAGATCTTCTTCACTGCCGATAATTTCAAGCAGCAAACTGCAGAATTTATGTAGTGTACTCTGTCACTCAATGCAATGTCGTCTGGTGTCCATTTGCATCACAGGAGCAGCACCACACAGACGATTGCAATAATCTTTATTTGATACAATGATATATATATTTTTTTTAGGACTAATTAACATTTATAGACATTTTTACAGAAAATTAAAACCTGTTCTTAAATTTTAGTACCTCTGTCAACTCGAGCTGCTTGTGTGTTTGTTGATAAGTTTGTTTTTTGTTTAGTAAACAACAAACTACATAAAATTTGTAAAACCTGATTTTATTTATTTTGGGTCAATAAATGGCTGCTTTTTTTTCTTTCTTTTTCTTTTATTTAACATTTACACGTGCTGGGTCAGTGCTGTAGAGCAGTAGTTCTCAAAGCTGGGTCTGTAATTCTTTGGAAAAGCACAGTTTACACCATCAAACCAGCATATCAAGCTCTTTACTTTCACACTTAGTAACTTTGGCTTAATAGAAGAGCATGTTACATATCAGAAGATTTAAACATTAATAGAAAACATGCTTAATGAGGGGGACCTTTGAAAAGGCTCTCCCCTCTAAATGGCCCCTGACCCCAGAGAATTTCAGAGCCCCTGCTCCAGAGAACACTAGAGCTAACAGGAAGTTCAGTGGAAATGTTAACTAGATTTTAAAATGACTTTGTTTGATCACTTAAACAGAAGATTGAGTTATTTCTTACAGCAGATGCAATGGTAGTTTGTGTTTACTGCATTCAGTATTCAGTGGGATAATACATTTACTGTATAGATTTGTTTTTTAGCTTCAGTTTATAGTGTTAAATGCATTTTCACTTCAGTGTTGTAAAATCAGGAATATCTGCACTGCCATTGTGTCGTTTTAGTATTTGAAGGGTTAAACTGCAGTACCTGGTGACATGATGCAGAATTTTGTTCTTAAATCATTGCTGAGAAACGACTGTGAACACGTCTGAGTGCTGTAACAAGGAAATGAGATGTTTATTTTTTTTCACAAATAAATTACTGAGTGGATAAAAAAAATGCTGCCTCTGTCTTTTTTTTTTTGAGTGTAGTAAACCACATTTACGATTTGATACCATGTGATAGAGCTTTAGTGTCATTATAGTTAATTATTGGACATCATACATGACTGTAATGGAGAATCAGGTGTTACAGTGCGGTCAGTGACCTTTACTATGATGAGACACTCATCAATTTAAGCCATCCTTGTCAACAGTTATTTTTTTTATGGGTATTTTATGCATTTATGCATTAACTAAGCTGGTGATTTACAATTGGCACAACCGATATGAGATTTTTAGGACCAATCAGAGCTCTAGAGTGTGACCTAATTTCTCAATGGTGCGACTAAAAAAAAATCCTAGGTTGCACCGCAACTCTGAAAGTCTCTGCGTGGCCAACAGCAGACAACACTATGCCCATGTCGTGGTCTAAACCAATCAGAGATAGTCAAGGGCGGAACCTCTCAGATGCCCATGCCCAAGGTAAGATGTTCAGATATTGAGATGTTCAGTTCAAAGCCTTTGAGGCACTTTTAAATTTTGACTTTCTTTTTATTTTATATATCTTGAGATATTTTAAGTTTAAATTTCAGCTCAGTGAAGCACTTTAAGCACACAAACTTTTTCAGTACCATATTTTTCGGAATATAAGGCACACTTGGAATCGTTTCATTTTCTCAAAAGTGTGCCTTATGTATGAATTCTGGTTGTGCTTACTGACCGCGAACTGATTTTATGTGGTACACGGTGCTCAAAAATCGTCAAAATGTTATAGTACGACTTTGGTAAGCTACGAATCCGCACCACTTGATGGATTGTTGGAGCATTACAGCTACCGTAGTCAGGAGCCTGGCGGAGTACCGTGCTTCAACATAGTATTCAACTTAATATTACCGTATTGTGTGTGTATAAGGACCCCAAAATGGCACCTATTAAGAGACATGCTTACGAAGCGGATTTCAAACTCTATCAGTCACACAGTAGAACATGGGAATAGAGC
>VUQG01021714.1:11229-41304 GCA_015106755.1 Etia nguti | reverse complement strand
GTTCACAAACGCTGTCCATCTAATCTGACTGAGCTGGAGCTGTTTTGCAAAGAAGAATGGGCAAGGATTTCAGTCTCTAGATGTGCAAAGCTGGTAGAGACATACCCTAAAAGACTGGCAGCTGTAATTGCAGCAAAAGGTGGTTCTACAAAGTATTGACTCAGGGGGCTGAATAATTACGCACACCCCACTTTTCAGTTATTTATTTGTAAAAAATGTTTGGAATCATGTATGATTTTCATTCCACTTCTCACGTGTACACCACTTTGTATTGGTCTTTCACGTGGAATTCCAATAAAATTGATTCATGTTTGTGGCTGTAATGTGACAAAATGTGGAAAAGTTCAAGGGGGCCGAATACTTTTGCAAGCCACTGTAAATAAAGGCATGCAACAGGAGATTACAACAGGCTTTGTTGCATCTAGATATATACTCATATGTAACAACGTTCTGTGGAGAGATAAGACAAGGTATCACATCAAAATCTTATCCCAGCTATGAAACATGGAGGAGGAAGACTGGGGCAGATTGCCCAACATACAAGCCGCGTATTTGCACATCAAACATAAATGTACTCTTACTAAAAAAGGTCAGAAACAGAAAACGTGTGCAAATGTAGCCAAAAAATATCTCCCCGGTGTATAATAAAACATGCAAAGTAAATTCAGAGAAGATGAGTAGAAAATCTAAAGGAAAGTTCCAACACTGAATATCTTGGTAACCTTGTGATAATGTGACACCCGGCATCCCCATCCATTGACTTATTGACATCGAAGCGACCTAAGATTATTGTCCCAATTATCACAATATCACGTCTGAAATAGTGGCAGCTGTGACTCTAAGGCACTTTACTCTTCATTCTCTGAAGATATCCTGTTAACACGATGAAAGAACCTAAAGGTCACATGTCTGCCTTATTGGCATATTTGCTTAAAGCCTTGCTATTCCTGAACCTTCGTCCAACCACCCCCCTCTTTAATTAGACAACTGAAAGGCTAAAAACAGGCAATAATGACTCATCCAATATGTTTCACAGTGAGAGTAGCACTGTTTCATTTTCCATTTGACCAAAAAATATGGCATATAAATGATTCCATAAATATGTGCTTTGGTGTAGTTGTAAGCAACTGTAATAAGATCTACAATGCGGCCCTGAGTCACAGCAAGCAACCACTCTTCAGCTAGTGATTTGTATGTTCAATACTATATGTTCCCAGCAGTGGCAATTTCTCTCCCGCGTCAATAAAAAATAGTACTTCTGTGTGGTGCTATTACCTTCTTAATAGCTCTGCTAGAATGAGTGCATTGAGAGACAAATTGTTGGAGTATTTGGCATTATATTCAGACTGAAGCCTTGCTACTGAAATTTGGAACACGTCTAGGCCATTGCAGCAAATATATAACAATATTAAATTCAAAACCTACAAGTCCAGTGTGGCTGAGGTGTCACATTCTATCATATGACAAGGGAGTTCAAGCAAATTAATGTGTCCAAACTTTCTAAGCCAGTTAATTGTTTTTTTTTCTTTTCATGTGTGTATGTGTGGGTGTGTGAGAATTGTTAAAATATAGCACCGCTAAACAACTTTCTTTTGCTAGCATGGACAAGTAAATACAGTTGAATTTGGTTCTTTTATCTAATCTCCCTGCTCTCCATTTCATTCAGATCCAATAAGTTCTGGTAATCTTGTTTTGGTAAGCTTTTTCTTCTTCTTCTTCTTCTTCTTTTTCGGGGGGTTTCCAAAAAAGTGATTTAGGAGATTGACAACAAAAAGCTTAATTTAAGGAAGTGAATAAGTCATTTTGTCACTGGTTTTGTACCATACTGTTGAGTCACTGTGAATTTGTCCCAGCACTGTTCGTTTTGGAAAAGAAGTTCTCAAATTCTTTCATTTCACAAATTAAAGTAGCTGGAACACATCTATAGCCTAGATGTAACATGCAAAGGCTCCTTAATGGATTTTAAAGTAGAGGTTAGGAAAATAAGCCCCGTCTCTCCTGCAGCTCGCTTTTAGCTATGTGGTAATAGTATCTACACTGAGTTCCATCATGTCGATGGAATTGCTGTACTCTACATTAAACCTCACTCTTGTCTCTATCTCCGTGGCTCTCAGTGCTCTGTCAATTTTTCCATCCTCCCTTTAATGTTGCAGTTAGGTAAGAGGAGATGGGAGTGCCTAGCCAACAGCATGAATCTTTCTTCCTTCTACAAGGGGTCCTCTCCTTTAAATCCTGAAAATTCCAGAGACAGTGATGTAATTTACATGCAACTTTAAGACTGCACTATCCATTACATTATTTTACCCATGTTTTTACTTATTTTTTAAGGGACAACTGAGTTTTCTTTAATTTACCAGCAGCATATCAAGTAAATCAGATGGGGATAATATGGAGAAACAAACCTGCTAGAACTAAGGCATTGAAGTTTTATAATAATAATAATAATACATTTTATTTATAGGCGCCTTTAAGACCCTCAAGGTCACCTTACAATAGCACAAAAACAATAGCAACAATACAATATAATAAAACATGGCAAAATAAAATTTAGACAAAAGGTAAATAAGAAGAAAAAAAAACATCCACAGAAACACTGCACAACACTCTTTCTGTTTATACCTTACTGTCTGTTCAATATGGTCATCTAATCTTAATGCACTCAAAGTGGTCAGATAAAAGTCTCAAAAACATTTTTTTTTTTTTTGCCTAAAATT
Organism: Etia nguti; assembly: GCA_015106755.1. Lineage (NCBI taxonomy): Eukaryota > Metazoa > Chordata > Actinopteri > Cichliformes > Cichlidae > Etia > Etia nguti. The sequence goes on along the minus strand of VUQG01021714.1, from coordinate 38,590 downwards.
ATGGATGCAATTTCCACATCCATAAGCACACTAGGGTCTAAGTAGAGGTCTGTTCAGACGTCCATGCAGTCTCAAATTCTGTTGGCTTCATATGATGCTAGTACTCATATCCAAAAAATATCCTGAAAAATATTTAAAGAGATCCTGTGTGAAGTAGTCCTTTTCTACCTGCATCTACAATTTACCTTTCAATAAATATAAGGATCATCAAATGTGCATATAAATTGTGGAGGAAAATTGCCCAGACTTTGGGAAAGCAAAACTTCATCTCCTTCTAGACACAATCTATTACAGGTGATACATTTCCATCAAGTGGAATCCAAGTGTGCGAGAAAGAAATACAATCATGGTGTCCTTGCTTGTCTGTGGAGGATAGCCAAAAATATAGAAAAAACAAACTAACTTCATAATTTTTTTAGATTAATATTCATTATTTTATTATGATTTTGTGTAGAGTCTTAAGAAAAATTTGGCAGCCATTTAAATCACCATCGTCCTCATTCTTATGCTCAGTATGAAATTCAGCAGGTTGTCTGTCTGTCTATCTGTCTGTCTGTCTGTCTGTCTAAAGCACAGTGTGTGTGCAATTGGTGGTTAGGGTTATTCAGTAATTTGGAAAAAAGTAATATTGTGCAGTGTACAATCCCTTTGATATGACTGGCAGACATAATACACGATCGCTATTATTTGTCCAAGCTGCCAAATCATTTTCCATGTCTGGCAGGATGCTTGCATCCCACCACAGTGACATAAACAAAGGATGTCATTTCCACTTTTTATCACAGTTTGTTGCTATGTTACTGAAATAAACTAATGAAATGTTACATTGAAATAAAGTCTACTGAAAGAAAGACTCCCGCAAATGCTATGTGTTTCTCTTTCTTTTATGTTTTTCTCTGGGGTGGGGTGTCAGGGTCTTGTTTTTGTTTTTGTTTTGTTTTTTGTTTTTTTTGGGGGGGGGTTGTACATCTGTAAACTGCAGGCTGCACTGCAAGTGATGCAAGTCACATTTCTTCCTTCCTTCATATACCTTTTCAATTTGGATTGACAAAAACACGTACAGTGGGGTCAGCATGAGCAGTGTGCGAGAAACATTACTTCATTTGCTCTTTCATAAGAAGCTTTTATCTAATATTGTTGTATTTTTCATAAATAAATAGATAATCTAGTTTCTAAATGGTTAACAAGCTGAGACAAACAAAATTTCTACATAAAGTCTTATTTTTTAATTTCTTCTCATTATTTGCAATATAAATTTGATGATTAACAGTTTGAAAGTAAGTCTGGTAGTAGACCATAAATAACTAATAAGTGGCCCAAGATGGATTTTTGTACAGTCAGCCAACAGAGCAAGTACTCTGAGGTACAGTTAGTCCCAACAAGTGGTCAAAACACTTTTTAAAGGATCCCAACTGAATTTTTCTGCTAAAATGTCACTTCACAGCAAGCTAAGACAACCTGCCGCATTTTCTTCCTCTGCTTATAAATGTATTTCCTTTTTGAAATTTTATGTTTTATAACTTTCTGAATTGGTTCAGCGGGCAGTTCTGTTATTCACTGCGCTTACATGACGGCTAATGAAAATCCCCAAATCATTAGGATTCATTGTAATTGTAAAACACGAGCATCTGTATACAGTTTAGTTGTAATTCATCCAGTATTTGAGCAGATGGGTAAGTGCAGTCACCCAGGTCAGTCTTCTTTTTGGTTCGTGAAGACATTCCACCTTTTATCCAAGAGGTTTCTGCAGTTTGATCTCTTCAAAGGGACAACCCCAGTAGGAATCAAATACGTGGTTCTCTCTATCAGTTAAACTGAAGAAGCCTCTTGGATGAGAGGTGAAACATCTTCACGAAAAAAAGAAGTCCAGTGTCCTTTTTTTCTTCATTCTTCCCTCTTTTTTTCCCCCAAGAGCTCAAGACTAATATTTATATGCACTCAAGAGTGATAGACCAGAAGGTACAAGTGGGAATAACACACAGAAGCTCCACTCTGGTGTGGACGAATAAATAAATAAATAAAATTAAAAGCTTTTCCAGCTTGTTAGCCAGAACCATTACTGTGCTACATGAGTGGTTGTTTAAATGAATGAGGAGGACTGTATTTTGTCGTCTGTCTGTCTATGATTATGTAATCATAAAGTCACCTAATGACGTCATTGGAAAGGCAGTGTCAGTGCAGTAGAGGTCTTTAACCACATTTTGGTGATTCTCTTTTCATGGAAGCTGTGTATGCTAGTGTTTTTGTTGAATCATTGCAAGGTTTTATCCACTGACATCACTAACATTCAAAAGAAAATATCATTTGTAGTACCTAATGCATATTTTGAGTCTTCACACTCTCCGTTTTTAAAATCTTTTTGTTAATATCATGTAATCTGGATTACGCTTAAATCAAACAAAGCAATGTTCTGTAGCAATACGAAACACTCTAAACATCATCATGTAGCATTATGAGTCCTCTGGGAACTAGAGCGAGGGAGTTTCTATATAGTTGATTTGAATTTTTGATTTGAGCAAATAAGCACTAATGTATCATTATGACATTTGGACCAGTGTGGAGAGAACAAACAGGCAGTCCAGTTGTTTGCATGATTAGATTATTCTATGTCCAAAGCATTAAAATCCGTATCCATCTGATCATACCTTATTTGGCTGCACGTCTTTGGATTCAGTTCTCAACTACACAGAAAGCCGCTAAACACAGCACCCGCATTATGGATCTGTCCATGTTTTATTTACAGTAGTAACAGACGGCACTCCTGGGAGATCATTTATGCATGAAACACAAAGCCACGTTATCGCTTTGTTTTGACATCTTATTTTGGCACTGTGTTGTGTTACAACAGGTCAGACATAATTTATACAATATGTGATGATGTGATGAAACAATTCAATACTGATAAATGTCCTCATTCTCAAGCAGTCTGCAGGCACAATGACCTTAGAGTGATATTTTTGATTTGATTTTTTGGTAATATTGTGAGATATTGATGGGTAAAACTGAGCTAAACCAGCGTTTTACAGAGGTAGAAAAAAGGTTTTTCTACAATATGTTGTTGTGTATGTGTGCACATATATGTTTGTATCTGAAAGCACCTGACTGTATATGTATATCATAGGAACACTATATCATAAGGGACACCAAAATAATCTAATTTTGTGCAGGAATGAAAAAGTAAGAAAAAAGGTGAATAAAGACAAAACATCACCCAAATGTACAAATGTGCCAGAACACATGGGATTATGCCAGCCTAATGGCTCCAAGTACTCAAGACATACAGGCGCAGTAGTCACACTACTTGTGGTTGTTGTGGGAGGTGTTGTTTCAGCTTTAAAGCTGCCCTAAGGGATGAGGCTGACCTTTTAGAGTAAGCATCTGATGACTCCCTATGGATAACCCCATACTCGTTAAGATGGAGTCTTTACATTTTCTTTAGTTAGTTATTCATGCAAGCCACCTTGGGGGACTCAGGCAGTCTGTGACAAATGTGACCTTTTATACCTGAATTGCATTAAGGTGATGACTGGAGGAAGAAGAAGGCTGTCTGTTGTTGAAACCATGTCCTTGTAATGTAGTTGCTTAAAGCCACTAAATGAGCTTCCATCATTTTGAAAATAAGATTAGTTCATTATCCAAAGACACATCATTATTTATGTATTTATTTGTATTCTGACATAAATAAGCCAGCTACTGCTCAAGAACCCATAAGTCCCACCTAACAAAGATGTGTCTTTCCCTTTTTGTGTCTTTTTTTTATCCCACTAGAATAATGTTTGTACAAAAACTCTCACCGGGTCAGCAGCACATGAGAAAAGACTGGATGGATGAAATCTCTCCAGCTGATTTGTGGCCTAAATGCTTACTCATTTCTAAATTAGCCAGAGGTGCTTATTCTTGTCAGGGCACCAATATCCCTAACAAGCACTTGCTTAATAAATAGTCATCCAGGGCACTAAACTTTAGGATGACACTATTTTGGAGTGAGTACCTCTTCATGTACTCAGTTATTTAAAATGCTGTCAAGAGGCTGCAGATCATCACTGAGAGTGCTGTCTATTAAAGGTGCTAAATGAGGACGTCTCTGCTTGGCTTTCATGTAGAGAGTCTATTTTTATCCAGATGTAATAGAAGGTTTTTGTAACACTTTTTTTTTTAAAAATAGCAGTAGATTTCAACCATTCTGTACCCAAGGGACCTCCAAAAGTCATGCAACAGTTTTAAGGCATACCTCAATGCCATCTGACACATCATCAGTTGTTCTTTTAACTGTATATTGTCACAGAAAAGTAAGAAAAACAACCTTTATTACCTTTTTCACTCAATCAGATCAGTGCATTTACATATCATTCTTTTATGCAGTTGCAGTAATAATGTATGGTTGACACCAAATACCCAGGCACACCAGTGTGCCTCACCACACCATTTGGGAACCACTGTTTTTTAGTGCACAAAGATTTATTTATATCCCATGTGCTGGTTGTGTTGTGAGAGAGGCTATACAGGTAGGTAAAACAGCCACCATTAAGCTTTCCATTAAGACCACTCTGAGCAGAACTACCAAGGAGGCAAATAATTGAGGTGGGCAAACGCCTGTGCACTTTACCTTCTCAAATTTCAGTGCGACTCCAGACCTAAAAGTTAAAACCAAACCTGCACAGCGAGGCCTAGAATGACTCAGATGAAGCCTAAATGAATTTCTTGCTCTTATGTTCCTTTAAAATGTCTGCTAATGTGTAGAATATGTCACATGCAATTGTTGTACAACACCAAATTCATTCAAGAATGAACAAGAAGATATATTATTTGACATATAACCTTTATTTGGATTAGTATACATTGCACATAAAAATCTAAAGCAATTTACAACCATTAACATGGCCCAGTTGTACATGCACATTTAACACTGTGTGTACATTAGAAACAGAGACAAACCAGGAGAGACAAAGCCCCTTTCACACATGCACTCCTTTTTACCTGCCAGGATCTAAGTGTGAATGAGCATCCCAGCTACTTTTTCCATTAAGTTAGGGCAACAATATCAGAGCTAGTGACAGAGCAAAGTACAATACAGCATGTTTGAATTGGAGGAATGATGGCATGCCCTCACCTTAGCAGATTAACGAAGCCAGTAATATCACATGTCTGAAAAGGGCTGTACTTTGGATCTGTCAGACACGAGGATCATGAGTTTACTGAGCCGCTGCAGCAGCTAGCCTGAAAACATTGCATATTTAAAATATACTAATGCTGATCGGATGATCCTCATGCCGAGAGAGCACATCTGTTGTGTCTGACAAGTCAAAAACAATGAACCGCAGCTGCAATGACAATCAGAGAATCTGCACTGTCATAAGGGAGGTACCGAGGGAACCTCCTCCATCTAGAGCAGAAACAAGAACATGAAAAAAAATTACACATTTGCAAACTGCAGTGTCACAGCAGCACATACTTGTTAAGACAGCATCACAAACAGTAGCCAAGAAACCCAAATTAAATATTTATCATAACTGTTTGCACAAAGTTGTCACTGATTCAGCAAAGAGTCACAAAAAGTTATCTTTCATCACCATTTACCACAAACAGAAGAGGATTTCGAGCCAACACCTACATTTCTCCGTATAAACAACGTTCACCATTATCCATATTATTTTCCAACACTGCCAAATGCTTTCATCTTCAGCTCTCATCTTGCCTCAAACAATAGTGACTCACATGTACACACAGCAAATGTATGAATTACACATACGCACACACACATACGCACACATGCACACGCACACACACAGCTACTGTATTCTCCAAATGCTCTTAAGGCAATGGTGGCCTGGCAACTGTGACTATTCAAGTAAATCTAAATGCATCTTCGTATGCATCTCTAACCCTTCATCTCTGTTCACCCCATAGACGCCTACGGCCTGAACGAGTTGCTCAGAAGCATGGGACACGACTATTTATCACCGAGAGACACGGTCAGCACTTTCTCTTACAAAAACATCACAAAACAAAGAACAGTTCATTGTTATATGTAAACACCTGACAATTGAGAATAGCATACAAGCTAACTCTGCTAACTACGCTTGTATTTGCGAGATGCTAAAAGTTTTTTTTTTTTTTTTTTATGCCTTCACATGTTGCCGCTGACATTCACGTCAAAATAGCTGCACTAATTCAAAATCTGCCCCCAAGACAGTAAACATCTACACTAATGAAACAATTCCCAGAATACTTAACTTTCAGACAACACAACCTTTAATCATATTCTACAGTTTGATTTCTATGCTCCACATAAATCATACTGATAGCAAAGTTCACTAATACATATTTATTACATTGTAACAGTGAGGACTATATTAAAACATAACTCATTTTGCAGCTTGCTGTGCACGTGCATGACCACTGTCTGTTCATGTGGATGTTTTCCACAACAAAGATGCATGTGACAGCTTTAAAAAGGGCAGCAGTGTGTTTTTTTTTTCTTTTTTTTGTTTCAGTTTTTTTCTTTTTTTTTTCTTTAAAGATATTAAACTGTTTGTTATGTCATAATTGAGCTCCTTGCTTTATAAGATAATGCAATTAAAAGGGCAAATCTGGTTTAGCAGTCTGGCAAAGATGATAAGGTTTCCTGGCACTCCAGACCTTCTGAGGCACCAAATGGCCCCAAATTCACCGTATAAATCCTGTAATTCAACTGATTGGGATTTACAATCAAATATGACCAGTCAGGGAATGTCCTTCATGATTAGGGCGGCAACGTTAGTTCGTTGTTATTATTTCTTATTTTGCTCGGGCAAAATTGTATGTATAAATAATCTTTACACACCAACACACAAATGAAGTAAAATGCAAACCCTAATTATAATTTCAAAGAAATCCTTCAAAGAATGATTTTCTCTGGCATGTTGAAAAAACATTTATTTGAATGAATGATTAAAATCTCGTTTAACACTTGTGGTTCAATTGTACCTCTATTTCCTCACAATGACTTTAACCTTGTTAAACTTTGTAAAGATGATACACAAGACACTTGGGAAAAGGTTAGGGGACAGATGCTTGTCTGGTTTCATGTTGAAAATACAGTTTATTTATAGGTACTTCAGACAAAACATGCTTAGATACATGTATGCAAAATATCAGTATTTCGCTACCCTTAAATCTCAGTGCTCTGATGTCATTCTGCACCTCATCCTGCCAAGATACAGTTCCTTGTCCAAGTGTCCACCTGCTTTATCTTTCCCACCTCCAGTGTCAAGACTACAGGAGTCCTACCTCCTCCCATCATCCATCACTGGACACAGCTTTGCTATGTAACCTCACCCGAGTCTAATTGCCAAATAATTTATAACTGAAACTCTTTATTTCAATAAATCATTTTCAATTCATTCAAATAGTCACTTCTCACTGAAATTCCAGACTATGACTGCTGGCGCTGGTCATTTATATTTATTGAGCTATTTAAAATAGAAACTAAAACTATGTTAAAATGCCTCATTTTGTCATTAATAAAAAAAAGAAAAGAATTAGTTATCTTAATGCTGGATGTGATATTAATCATAGCAAAGCTAAGATTTACATATCAGTTGGGAATCTGGACAGACTTTTATTTAACATTCAGATAACTGAGATGGAATTTTTACATTAATTTTCTTATCAGCGTTTTACGGCTGGAGAGCAGATTTGCCATGAATGCGCCTGCCTCCTCTGCCCAGTCAGGTAAATTTGCTTCTCAGGCAGCTTTGCTTGCACTAAACAATTACAACACTGTTCAAACTGTCAACCCCGTGCACCAGAGAGTCCCTGTGCAACACCTGTGGACAGTATTCTTATCATTCTTCAGCAGCATTTCCCCTGAGCGCAACTGCACCATTCGTCAGCTACACTAGTGTAAATATCCCAACATTTTATTGTAACAAATGGCTACAGCAGCTAGAGTTCATTGGAGAATTATCCAATGTCACGTATCACAGAGACATGTAGTGAGTAAGGGTGAAAAAAAAAGCTATTGTCATGCGTGGAGCAGGGTACGTGCCATCGTCATGCATGTTAATAAGATGCAGAAGCAAGAGGAGGCGAGGATGGTAGAGAAGTCAATCAATGCAACCACTTACAGGTTTGTATAGCTTTTAAGGAGAAGAGGGGGATGTGTAGCCAGCATGATAATTAAAGAATGTATCACATTATAAAGGCCAACCCATTGACTGAACATGATTGATTACTCAATCAAATACAAGTCTGTGGTAGTGATTAGTACACTCTGTGTAAAATCACAGCATGAAACAAGAACAATATTTCTACTGTATGAACAGTGCTGAGGCTGGATGAACAGACCATAAAAAACACATTTTTCACACTTCCCCTTCTTCACATTGACATTTACATTATGTTTAAGTGAAATATACTAATGAGCAGTCCAACCACAAACTATTCGTTATCACAGTTATTTTTAGAATGAGATTAATTCTCATGGGCAGTTTTAATTGCTGTGAAGGGGAAAAGCAGTATTTATTGGCATCTGTCTGTATTTGGTTGAGAGCAAATTCATAATTAAGCCAGAGTGTGTGTTTGTGGCTGGTGGATGAGGTGTGGTGGGCTGGGGGGTAAGGCATAACAACCTCTTTGACACTGTAGGGAAATAAGTCTGTGATAATTCTCCAGAACAAAAGTGTTCCTCTAATGTGGGAAACACCACCAGCAGATGCATAAATATCTCCCGTCTGCTGTTCAGTGCAGCGGCAGATCTGTGTTCACAAGGGAGGAATGTCCGCTTTACAAAGATTTAACAATGAGTTTGTCAGATCAGACTGAAAAACATAATTCCTTTTCCATGACATCACTTTCGTGTGCATACTTTAGATCAGAGATATACATACAAAAGCTGAATGTCCCTGTGGAAATCAGTAGAGCCGAAACATTGTCAGAGGGTAGATGAATGTCTGCCTCTTGAGTTTCAATGATGATGAGGCCTGAGCGTGCACAGTGACACATGGAGGATCTCTGTAATGTTCTGTTTGTCACTTTGTCCATGTGAGATCAGAGTTGTCTCAGTAAGATTTACTAGGCTAGTCTGGGTGTGTCAACAATATTGTCACTTGCTATATTTTTCCATTATACATGCTGAGATTTCAGCTGATAAAATTCTGTGCCCTAAAGTAGCTCTCCCACTGTACCCACTGTAGGACATACATAAAAGGAAGTGTGCTGTTGCTTTCTCTCTCGCTCTCTCTCCCTGTATATGTATATATATATAACTATCTATCTATCTATCTATCTATCTATCTATCTATCTATCTATCTATCTATCTAGATAGATAGATAGATAGATAGATAGATAGAGATATATATCAGAATTAGTGTGAGGTGAGTCATGCGCGTAAGAAAAACATGACAAAGACGCAAACTTTGAATCCTGGTTTCCAAACTTTAACCTACTGACGAGTTCAACAGGGACACAGAAACATGAGCTTATGAGGGTTCTGGGAAGTACCTGTACATTTCACTTAACAGACTGGTTTAGAAATGCAGTTCAGCAATAGGAGCAATATCTGGTGCTATAGCTACTATGTCATTTTAAGCATTAGTTGCAATTACATTGATAAACCATATTTACATCAAGCAGCAAACTCCAGGGCTAAAAAATTAAGCCATTGCAGAAGTTCCAAAAATTCCAGTCCCTACAATAGCCACTTACACCATTTCTAAAAGTGAATCAGTCATAATGTTCTTTACACTTTATGCTATTTTTTTAATACCTATGTTAATATTCAGTAATTTCAGATGAACACAGGAGGGTTAATAAAGTTTTTATAATATGATATGTGGAATTTATTACCTTAGAAAGATAAAATTCCTTTTAAAATGCTTTCCATAAAGAGCAGAATAGAGGCCCAAGCACATAAAAGAAACAATCTATCCTTACACAAATTAGTTTTTTGTTTGGTTATTTGTTTTATGTCATGACATGAATATCACATAACAACCCTCAACTTACAACATCTGATGAATTTTTGCAGCTTAAGAGTGTTTCAGAACTTTTAAGCTACACTTCAAACTCCAATAGTTAGAGGAAAATTAACATTAGGTAAATATAATATTTAGTTTTCAGTGGTGATAGCCACTGTTGTCTACCTGATGTTGATGCCATCGTGGTCAAACAGCAGCGCATCCATTCAGTCACCCACATGTGGGCGACTTTAACCACTGATGTCTTAAAACAGTCCTCCCCAACTTCTACCAGCATGTGACATTTGCAACATTTGCTGGTAGCACTACAAAGTCAGGAATGAAGACGATCACAGCTCGAAGAGGATCAATCACAGCTACAGGACTGCTTTGATCACACAACCTGGGATTTATTCAACCAAGCTGAAGGAATGCACAGAAGCTTAGCTTTTTTGTATCACAAGCTGTGGATGACAAGCAACATCCAAACACTCTTCAAAAACCACAACACTTTCTTCAGATCAAGTGACAAAGCCTATCACAGCAGAGCAAGAGCCAATCTAAAAGAGCAGAATAAAGGTGACGAAAAGGACCTTCAAGAGCAGGACTGAGGACCACCTGATACATAACAGCTCCTGGAGGGTTTGGCAAGGGTTACAGCATATAATCACTGTGAATGTGAATCAATGTGAATCACTGTGGAGGAGCTAAATGGTTTCTTCATCCAGTCTGAGGCCAACAGAGCCACAACAGAATCAATGCAGGAACATCATGCGGGATATTTGCTAAGGTCAGACATGTGCTTAGGAGAGTACTCCAAGCATGTGCTAACCAGCTCATTGGGGTATTCACAAAAGTCAGGTCAGGCACTATAATTCCTTTTCCCAAAAAGCCAGTCCCTGTGGACTTGAATGATTATAGATTCATTGCACTTACTGTATGCCTGTGATTATGAAGTGCTTCAAGAAACTTGCCAAGCATCACATTAAAAGCCGCCTCTCTCCCACACCTGATCCACATGAGCTTGCTTACAGAGCTATGAGATCCTCAGAAGAGGCAATTGTCATAGCAATTCACACAGCAATAAACCACCCAGAACACCGAGGGAGCTATGTGACTATAGCTCTGCATTCGAAATCATAATTACAGACATTCTAGTCAGCAAACTATAAAACTTAGGCCTCTCATCTGCACCTGGATCAAAGACTTCCTCATCAACAGAGAATCAAAATAGGACCCCACCGCTCTTCCTCCATCACTCTAAGTATCGGTGTAAGGCTGTGTGCCGAGCCTGGCCCTCTGTTCCCTTTGCGCTCATAACTGCATACCAGTTTGCTTCACCAACACCTTAGCTGACAACACAACCATCAGTGTGTTTATCACAGGAGAAGCTACGACAGCATATAGGACAAGATAAAAAGACTGGCAGGATGATGCTCTGTGAATAACCTGACACCGAACAGCAAAAAGACAGAGGAATTCGGACTGTACTTCAGGAGGAAATTAGACACTGATCTGACCCCTCTCTTCACGTGGAAAGGACACAGACATTCAAGTTCCTGGAGGTCTTCATATCTGAGGACTGTAAAAAGTAAAGTCAAGAGATAAAACACAGACAGGATGCTAAAGGTGGCCTTCTACTGGGCGACAAATGAGAGGCTGGTAACATACTGCATGTTGGTGTGGTATGCAGGCTGCAGATAAGAAAGTACTCCAGAGAAAATCACTGGGTGCCCCCTCTCCTTGCCCCTTCATGCTACCTGAGCAGAGCTACTAACATCATCAAGGACTTAACTCACGTAGGCTTTTATCTCAGTTTTTTCTCTCATGCAATAAAAAATCAAATGAGGAAAAACACTAAAAGTGTGCCACCCATCTGGCTGCTGTGCACCCACACTTTATTTATTAATGTACATACAGATTTGTATATTTTGTACAGGTTTTTATGTCTTTATTTATGCTAGATTTTATTGTACGTCTTAGTTATCATCCTGTGTTTTAGTGAGCATCTGGTTTTTTACGTTGCACCATAGAGTAACATCTCAATTTCCTTTTATGTATTTACAATGACATTAAAGGCCATTCAATTTAGAAGCAGGCACTTCGTCCACAAGGCAAATGTACTATCATCATTTACACAGATAACCAGTAACTGACTGCAAAACATCAAACACAGTTTTAAAGTTAGATAGCAAATCATGGTTTTGTTGTTATAGCTACATAATTACTATTTAGTTATAGTTATAGACTGTCTCACATATCATGTAGCCAACCACTACGAACATCCACATCGCAAATATCTAAGCAAACAATTTGCCTCTGTCTACAAGAGATAACTGTATACTCTGGTGTTGTGCTTTTTCATAAAAGCCATGGAGGTATTTACACTTAAGACTGGGTTTCTTAAGATAATCGATATATAATTTTATTCACAGTCAAAAATGAAGCTTCTATACTGCTACATCACATGGCATATCTTTTCACTTCACATTAATGTCCCTATGAGCATATGTTAAACAAAAAAAAAAAGCTGGGGAGATGTTGGGTCTCGTGGTACCTCTGTAACTGTCTTTTTTGAACTGTTGTGAATCCATTTCCCTCAACAGGTTCCCATAGTGCTAACAGTAGTGTAACTAAACTTGGACATGGACGCACCTGTCGCCATAGCGTCCTCCTCATTGTCCCGAAGCCCACGATGACGACGCCGATGGCAAGGCGCGATGCAACATGAGAACGTGGCGAGCAGAGCTTTGCGGAAGCGTGTGTTCATGAAGCAGTAAATAATCGGGTTGACGCAGGCAGAGGTGTAGCACAACAAATGGATAAAAGCGATGGGGGCCCCTGAGAGCGTCTGTGTGGCAGAGCTTTCATCAAAAGCCCGCCAGGTGTTGACACAGTACAGTGGCATCCAACAGACAAAGAACAGGACAACAATCACCACCAACATGCGAATGACTCGTTTTTTGGCCTCTAGCTTGGCTTCCGATGTGTTGCTGCGTGGCCTCTCTGCCTTGATCGCCCTGCCTGATGCAGCCATGGCAGACATCTCCATCGTGTGCGGTCGCTGGACCGCAGTCACGTAGCAACCATCTCCATCATCACTGCCAGCAGACACGGTAGAGGTCAGGCCATTTACATCTGAAATGACAAGCAGGGCGAAAGAGACAGTATTTTGGTGTTAATTAAATGCAATAAAAACAAATTCCCAGCCAAGTTATTTAAAACCTCATCCTCTAATGTTTGAGCGGTGCTCCTGTTTCGTGATACTTTATGCCTTTTCTGCCCTTTGGGGATGGCTCTGGATTATATCATAGGCAAATTAAAATTCAAAACACGAAGACATAAAGGACGGACACTACTTGAAGGTTTAAGTGAACTGATAACAAAACCACTGCAACAAAACAGAAATGCAGAACATAATTTACAGAATAAAAATACTGGATATAGGTATTATTCCAAATGATTGCACACTCAGTAGCAATGAAAATATAGTCATAAAACTGTGTATTACTTTAAGAATCCATTTGTCTGTACTTCATGTCGGGGCCTTTTAAATCATTTAACGACACCTCTGCACCTTATAATTTTTTATCCTATCTTAAATTGCTGCATCGTTGGAAGGAAATTACATCAACATAATGAAAAAAGCAATAAAGTCACAAACATCCTATAATGGAGTGCTGTATCCACTTGTGATGCCTTTGGCGTTATTAAACTTTCAGACATTTACAGCACTTGATTAATATTAGGGGAAAATTTTGCCTCCGTTTAGAGAAGAACGAGTTTGCAATGACCTGAAATAAAATGTGCTTGTTTACATTGGAAAAAAATTATTTAGTAACCTCAACCAAACTGTTTTTTTTTCTGGATACAAAACCATCGCTTTGTGTGTCTAAATCATTTCAATCACTGACTGCATTAAAACTGAAATTTTAAAATCAATTTAATTGTGAAGGAATACATTTTCTACAAAGCAGCGTTGTTAAAAATAAATGGTCTTGATATCAGAGTGATTCTGCCATCGCATTAAAAATAGTTTATTCTGGGAAATCATCTTTTATCCTGCAGCCAGCTGACTAACTCCTGTGTAAGGTTATTTTTGAGTAATTTAAAGAGCAACTGCGTGCCTTCATAGATGGAATATTAGCATGTAATTCCTACTAGCCCATGGGGGGTATTACAATTCAATAAAGCAATTTGAAAACCTTGCTTTTCCTCTATAAAGAAAGAATAAAAAAGGATCCAGGATTAAGAGCCCCAAGGTACCCCATACAAACAAGATCTGGTCTTGGAAAGCTACCGAACCACCTGCTGGATTATTAAACATATTTCACAGAGGCAGTTTTGCAATCTGTGAGGTAAGATGCAATTTTTCAATCTCTTCTACTTCCCTGTTTGTTTTTAATCCATATTGTTTTCCTCCAAAAACTCTTTATATATTTGTACAATCTCTTTCTCTCTGAGACCAAACAGATGGTAATGTCCATGCCTGCAGCTGCCAGCCAATCCATCCTCTAATGGAGCATCAGCAAGGACAGTCAGTGCTGCTATCACCCCAGACATGAGTTTGTATTCCGATAAAAGGTTATGTTTCACTTATCCTGCGCTCACAGCAGCAATTGTAGCACTAATGAAATTCTTGTACTTAAAAAAAAAATCGTCATAATTCACCGAAAACCCTGTAGAAAAAATGTAAGGTTAGAACTTGATAAGTGTAGTGGCATTCAGTAACAGAGAGTTTCATTCAACAGTGAAATCAAAACAAGATTAAAGTCAATTAGAGAGCACTGCTTGAACAGACTCATTTATAGCATAGTATAAAAAACTCAATTGAATTACTCATAAAATGTCAATGTATTAAAAAAACATCTACTTTGTTTTTGCTTTTTTGAAGTCTATTGTCTAAGTCAGAATATTTTGTGCTTTTAACTGTTAAGTGAAAATACTGAGTATACTCTCTGTATACTGTAGCTACACACACAGATGAACTGAAATACAAGACCAACAATGATTGTTCTTAATAGCGAGGTTCAGAAGCTCTATATAAACACTTAATATGAAGATGTTCAGGTACAGGTACAATCATTGTTATAGCATATCGATTCACCTGTCCAGTTTTTTAATTACTGCTGTTTTTCTCGGAAACATAAGTGTTAATATGCGTGTTCTTTTTATATTTATGTATTTATATCTCTATTTCTACGCCTCATTTTATATGATAGCTTTGCTGTATGTTGTATGCATGCTGCTATGACAACTCGATTTCCCTCTGGGATTAATAAAGTTTCTCTGTTTCTGATTCCGATTTAAACGTTGCTGTAGTTTTCTGTTTTTTATTGTTGTTTTCTTGGAACCAGATGGCTTTCTGGAACATTAATTCAAACTTACTATTTTCTTCCATGTTTTCTATAAGTACTGTTAAAGTAAATGGCCTCACCTGAAGAATCTTTTTTATGGCCCATTTCAAACTGGATGCCTCGATAAAGTTCCCTCGAGATCAAACCGTAGGCCACGATCATCATCACGCCTGGAATGGCGAACAGTACAAGCAACAGCAGAATGTACCTAGAAGAGAGACGAGAAGTTTAAAAATCCAAGCAGAGTGGACAAAAAAAACAATAACACGTGAACTCCGTGCACTGAGTTGCGGTCTGCGTATATCTTATGAGTAATGCATTCATTACATGCTTTGTCTGTCTGTCTGTTGGTTTGCTGGGTCACAGCAAAGCATTGCATTTTAAAATTTCTTCAAAAAACTTACTAATGTTGCTCACAGCAGGACTCAATACTAATTCAGCCTGGTGCAGAACAAATCTGATTTTTGTTCAAAGCTGTTGTTAAAACTCAAATCAGACACAAAACTTTTCAATTTTGCATATTTATCTAAACACTTTTGTTTATATGATTGCTAATCTACACTGTCATAGAGTAAATATGTTTTAAATTTTAAATTTCATACAAAACAAGCTTGTTGGCTGCATCAGAAAAAAAGCACAACTTGGGTAAAAATGGAAACAAGACAGTACTTCTGGAACTAAATTCATAGCAGTTTTAAATATACAACATTATTGCATGAGCGGTGAGTGCTAATGGGTCGCGCCACACTCACGTTGAAGGTGGCTCTCAATTACACACCTGCAAATGCTACAGTGAGCGCATTTAACAAAACTGTGATGTTTTCCTTTTGGCAAAATCTGAACACTGACAGAAAAAAAATCCTTGCTTCCAAGGATTTTTTTAAGTGGTCTTGAGAATTAGCTCTCCGGGCCTTCTGAAGGTCTTTCAGAGTTTGTTTTTGGTACTTAGTGAATCTTTTCTTTTCTTTCTTTCTTACGTTCTTTCTTTTTGTTAAGCCAGCAAATACCTACCTATGAATAATTCAAGCACAGAAAAGCAATGTAACTCAAAGAATGAATGAACGAATGTTGCGGCTGCACAAAACAGACAACAAGCAAAAGAACCCATTATAAATGATATCTTTAGGCCCCTCATTACTAGCAGCCCTGTTGCAAAAACATACTTTGTTCCCATTTATTTGGTTGAATCTATGAAAAATACCAAAGTTAGCACAGTTTGACAGGCATAAATTAGTAGTTTGGCACCAACAAGGTGATTCCCAAAGACATTAGTTGAAAACTTGCACAGTTTTGGAATGTCCTTCACAAAGCCTGGAGACTGAAGACTACTTATAGAAATGAAAAGAAAGCAAAATGTTTGTTTTCAAGCTCATTAGAATTGTGCTGTATTCCCATGTATGTTTGGTCATATTTCAATAAATCACTGCACCTATTTCTCATTTCCCCAGCAAAATATAAAGAAATCAGGCTCGAGACACACAGTATTGTGTGTCTAAATAAAATAATAATAATTTTTTAAAAAGTCTTGCGGGGAGACTGATGAGATAATGTCTCAAGTGGAGATTAGACCAATGACCTTTCCATTTTCAACAATTCCCAAGGTACTCATCTAATCAGCCATTTCATGAACACATACCGCCAAGGGACGACTGCACATTGATATTCCAGAGGTTTATACAAATACGTTCACCATTGTAGGCACACACAGTGAGACAGGATTATAGTTTTCATTGAGACACACAGAAATCACAGATATTTTTTACATTTATAATCTTTTTATGTGGACTGGATGTTGTGAGGCCATTTGCTTCATAAATTGAAAATCAAATGAAATGGGATCTAGCGCTCAGTGAAAGATTCACAAGGTGCAAACAATACCAGCTCTGCTGCTGCTGCTGCAGCTGCTTCGCTTTGTGGGTCAAATGTTATGATAATACATCAGAGAGAGTGGGAGCAGAATTTATACCCAGAAGAGAAAATCAAACACAAACATGGCAAATCAGACACAAATACGAAAACAAAAATAATGATCACACAAAGATAATCACGTGGTCGCCTGAAATTACATCCAAAGCCTGTTTTATCATAATTCATAACAAAAACACACTGAAACACGCTCTGTTGTCTTCACCTGTCCTAATGTTTCCACATAAACATTGAACAGACATAGTTAAAACCGGCTCCAGGTCCAAACATGGAAGTGAATGAGATATTTCAACACAGAGTGGCTTACTGAAAGGACACAGAGACACACACACCACTCATAAACAGACAAGTTCATCTAAAGTTTATTACAATAAAAATCACTTTGTGATTGCAAGTGTTGTGAAAGTAAAAAAGGAAGCATGGCCTGACAGCGAGTTTTATGATGAAGTAGAAATATAGCTGGAAATGTGTCTTTATAATACAAGTAAAATGTTCTAACATATTTCATATGAAGAAATAGGAACTTTTAATCTTCAGTCTTATAGTTGTCAAAAATATTGTTGCATGGAGTTAATTTAATGCCTGACTAAATAAAGGCTATGCAGCATGACTGAAATTTCATGGTTTATTAGACCATCCTGAGTTAAAACAACTTCCGCTGTGTGACTGCATAACATATCCACTCATGGTGTCTATGTTTGTTAATCCAGGAGACATCCTTCTCTAATTTCCAGAGTATTAATGACTTTTCAGATATTTCAGACTAGTTTTTGTTGTTGTTTTTCTTATATTTTTATCAAGTATGCATACAATAAATATATCACCTCACAATGTTAAAGAAATGAAAAAGTAAAACAAATGAAATGGTCTACATAAGAGATCTCTTTGTAGTCTCTCCTTATTTTTCTCCCACACTAGCTCATTAGGTAAGAATTAGAATTTGTAATAAAAACAATTTAAAACAAATGTCATAGTAGTAAAAGAAGACATTAACTTCCAGAATTACCCTATAGCAAATAAAATCTTGTAATAATCAGTAAACCAGAACTTTTCAGAAAACACTGGAATGATGGATTTTGGTGCTGCAGGTGTACTTGGTGTGGTATGTAATTCCCTTATTACAAGGTGTTGCTTCACATAATTGATTTGGCAGAGTTTTATGTCCCTCCTGTCACAATCCCAAAGGGGCTTGTATCTCCAGCTGGCATCAAACTTGCCAAGATAATGTGTGGATACTATGGATACTTGATACAGCTCATATACACACATATATACAAAGGTTTTATTGTTATGAGGAGAAATAAATAAGTCTCCAGTAGAAAAAAAAAAATGTCGCAAACTGACAAAACAGAACATTTGCAGGTTTGCTGTTCTGGAGCATTCAGACGTGTTAACACAATGGACTTCCCAGCAAACTCACAAGACTTCTGGAGCAATGCCCTTTGGACAGACGAGGCTAACGTGAAGATTTTTGCTACATTTGGCAAAAACCAAACGCAACATATCAGCACAAACATCTCAGTATTGTGCTTCGCAGCCACGGGAATTGGGTATCTCGCGGTCATTGAATTGACCATGAACTGCTCTGTATACTAAAGTATTCTAGAGTCAAATGTGAGGCCATCTGTCTGACAGCTAAAGCTCGAAATTGGGTCATGCAACATGACCATGATCCCAAGCTCACCAGCAAATCTATAACAGCCTGTCTGGAAAAAAAAAAAAGCTTTTTACGTCACGTTACAGAGTTATGCAAAAGTAATGTAACAAGGATTGGAACAGAATTCCTCCACAATGATGTGAGAAATTGATAGTTTTGCAGAAATCAATTACAAGTTATTGCTGCTAAAAGTGGTTTTTCGAGGTGTGTACTTAGTTTTTCACAGAACTGAAGAGTTGTGTGAAAAACGTTCTTTACTGAGTTTACCCAGTTGATAAGGGTTGAGGGTAAGGGTTAAGCTGCATCCACAGTGGAAGCAATTCATTCGTCATGTTTCACTTTGAAGCTTAAAGCTGGTCGCTTGCAGACATTCCAGGTTCCTGTTGCCTAGGTAACCCCTCTAATGTGTTTACTATCAGGTCATATGTCAATCAGATCTTATTCTCTCATTCGCTTACCTGGAAGTTGAGATAACATTATCTCAGATCTCATTCACTTTGCATTGGCAAAAGATTATTTTTCCCAATAGTCATTTAAAGTCGCCAAATATCACTCACTTTGCCCTTCACGGTCTCTGGTCGTCATGTCACTGCAAATCGTTTCCAGTGTGAACGCAGCTTTAGCATTATACCGATAAAATACAAAGAGTATGTGCAATATAAAATAAAGGAAGATTATTGTTATTACATGATGCACAAGAGGAATGGACAATAAAACTTGCACGTTAC
Organism: Etia nguti; assembly: GCA_015106755.1. Lineage (NCBI taxonomy): Eukaryota > Metazoa > Chordata > Actinopteri > Cichliformes > Cichlidae > Etia > Etia nguti. Next base: position 18,983 of record VUQG01021714.1, on the reverse strand, counting down.
AGATTATGGGCCATTAAAGTAAATTTCTTCCAATTTTTTCCCCCATAATTTTAGAATGAGAAAAAAGTTATTCTGAGAAGAACTGTTTATTTTGTGTAATGCAATTATCTAATAATGTTTTTTTTTTTCATCATTCATTCATTGTAACTTTATTTTGTTTGAAAATATTTAGTTTTAGTTTAGTTTTTAATAGTGCCAGTGCTAGTTTTGGTCTTTTTAATTATATTTTAGCTATTTTTTATTGCATACATACCTCTGTGTTAAGATTTGCAAAAATTTGTACAGGTATTTCAATAAAAATATGTGTTGTAACACGTCTATCAATGCCTCATCAGGCAAGTTGCAATGTTATTTTTACCAAACCAACAAATAGTAAAACTATATTTCCTCTCTATTTAGTTTTCCAAACCCCAAATTGTTTCAGTTTTATTCTTAATTTTTTAAAAGTTTAGTTTGTATCTTTATTTTCATTAACTAAAATGCTTTAAGTTTACTTTTAAGTAACTATAATAACCCCGGTCATGGGTGTAGAGTATTATTTTGCACATAACACTCATGATTTATGACACGTACCAGGTCTGCTCTGCAGTTGCGACGGGCCACTTGTGGCGACACCGGTGTGCTGTAGTGTTGTCACGGCGCGGAAAAGACTCCAGGTGACTGATGATCGGATAGGGGATCATAATGATCAAGGCCAGCACCCACGTGGCAGCAATCACCCGATAGGCATGCGAACGGGTCTGCCATACCCGTGACTTCAGGGGGTTACAGATGGCGCTATAGCGCTCAATTGCTATGGCAACCAGGCTAAAAGTGGAGATGCTCACGGATATGCCTGTTGGAAAGCAAAGCAAAAAAGTAAGCAGGTAAAATACTGTGTGCTTGCTATCTTGTATCTAATGACATCTTTTATTGTACTGTATAAACTTTTATTACTGCTCAGTGCCAAAAAAGAGTTTGGACCCATAATAAAAAATAACACAAAGCAAGTAGGCTATTATCTGCAATCATAACAAAAAGCTGCACTCGGTGGAGACGTGTTTGCAAATGAATGTAGTGTGAGGTGGAGACAGTTATCTGAATCCTGTGGTGGAGGAAATCATGCTGGCCTGAGCCACAGATTTGATCTGCCATCCCTGTAGTGACAGGGCAAGACGGGAAATTACTCTTCACCTCTCTTATCCATGTCTTCAGCGAGAATACACAATACAGACTGAGTGTGTGTACATGTGTGTGTCAGAGAGAGGGAGCAAGAGACCCTTAGGTGCACTAAGGAAGCTTTAGAGCATCCCCAAGGAAGCAGGAGACAATCCACCAATAGTCTCCCCTTAGGGTCTCTGTACTTCTCTTCAGTGCACCTTAATGATGACTGCCTTCATTCATAAGCCCTGTGCTTTACATGAGCCTTCTTTTCTCTTCACTTCTCAAATAATTCTGGGCACAAAAGCCCTCCTGGTTTTTTTTTGGTTTTTTTTAACTTTTTTTTTTGTTTTTTTTTAAACATATTTTAATATTAATAATATTTAATATTAATCTCATTCTCCCTTAAAGTTATTTTAAGAGACCATTCTGCAGAAAATATATTCTTAAAATGATGCTTAACTCTTTCCACTCCCAGTGCCTGGACAATTATGTTTCTGCTATTTGTGCAAATGCAATTTTTCAATGGTTGCCAAGGGCGGCACATTCACTCATTAAATTGTGGTTCATTTACTGTATGTAGCAACCAGTTTGGTGGAGACGCAGTTGAGAATTCAGGTTCAATAGCCTCAGTCTAATGTTGATATTTCATCATCACATTTCATCTTTAAAGATGTAAAATTGCGCGTTTCTGCTCTAGTTTTTTTTTTTTTAAATTTCAGTCTGGGTTCATGAAGACTTGTTTGTTTGTTTTTAAAGATGCTCTCAAGTGTCTCTTTTCTGTAGAAAGCTCTAGCCTCAGAGTTGTGGAGCTGTTTATGAAGTGGGGGATGGTGCAAAGGTGGGAATGTCAAAAAAAGGCTTCAGACTAAGGGGGTTAGAGGCACATCGTCCTTGTTATAAGCAAGACTGAGAATATGTGCCACTTGTGTAAGCTGGAGGTCAAAAGGTGAACGATCCTAACACTCTGACTGCTACTGTTTTCCATTTTTTTTCACAGATTTTATTAAGGTTAAGTGAAGTACAGGATTAGAAAGCAAAAGTAAGTGCATCTAAATGGTGTCTTCATTTAGTATGGAAACACCAGCTGCCACTGGTGATTGTTTCATTTTCTAATAATCCAAGTCAATTGTTTTCCAGGTAAAACTGACTTAGCTTTGCAGTCAAACTTGAAATGTAATTGCTTGGATTTAAAATAGCAGGTGATGCCAAATCAGCTTGCATCAGACAAAAAGATTTTTTATTTTGAAAATAGTTTATAATCAGTAATTATAGATTATTACAGATTTTCTTTTGTTTAAGCCACATTTTGCCTTTTGCCTTAAAAGTTTTAGGTACAGTTAATTTGTTAATCATTTTCTTCTATTTCTGGTTGCAAAGTATTCCAAATCTGTGGGCCTTTAACTGTAAGTGATGACTGACCAAATATCCTTTATAGATAACTCAATCACCATTAATAACGCCCCTCAGAGCCCAACTAATTTACAAAAAGCTAGAAAAGTAATTCCCTAGTGAGCTGAACAATTTATCTCTTTATAATCTGCGGACAAATGTCTGATGAAGAAGAAATTAAGAACAGTCCAGGCAAGCATGAATGTTGCCTATAGTAAATGCCATAATTGGAGAAAATGATGTGCTTTTATTCATCCTCATCCTTTATTCAGCAGATGGCCGCCCCTCCCTGAGTCTGGTTCTGCTCCAGTATTCTTCCTGTTAAAAGGGAGTTTTTCCTTCCCACTGTCGCCAATGTACTTGCTCATAGGGATCGTCCGATTGTTGGGGTTTTTTATTTTCATTTTTTATTATTATAAGGTCTTTACCTTACATTATTAAGTGCCTTGAGGTGACTGTATTGTGATTTGGTGCCATACAAATAGATTTGAATTAAATTGAAATTTAATATTTACACAATGCTTGCTAACAAATGAGAGCATCAGCTTTCAGCATTGTAATTATCTGTAACCTACTGTCGCTGACTTAGATTTCATATATTATTAATACATATATCATATATTAATTTATATAATTCATATAGTATTAATACTGATTTTAAATGTTATATGTTCTTGTAAATGTGAGATGGAAAGTTACTGCCATTAGTCTGTAGTGACCTCTAAATTTGCAGATATATTTGCAAAAATTTGGAGCAAAGTTACTGAAAGTTGCTTCACATTCTTTAGTTTCATGGCATTAAAATGGCTTTTGATCATTTGCTATCCTCACCACAAGCTTGAACTTTAACACTGTTCACTGAAAAGTATTCCCATACAGGCTCCCTGAAGAAATTCCCATTGGTAGAGACACTTTTGACCTCCATCAGAAGGTGTCTGACCTCTCATCTTATTGCAAACCATCGATGGGCGACTGTGCTGCTTAAAATTCAACTGAATAAGATTTATACAGCATTTCATAGCAGTTCTTCTGTATCAGCTAAAAAAGATTATCACCAACATTGTAACAAAGACATTTGTACATACATGATCATTCTGTAAAAAGCACAGATATATATACAGTGTATGTCTATATTTGTCTTTACCATAGGGAAACTTAAGATTTATGCTACACATAGATTAAAATGAAATAAATTTTCTTTTATCTCTCCAATAAGCTTAGCTAAGAAGATTTAAGAAACTAAAATGTTACTAAAATGTAAAAAGGTAGCTTTCAAATATCTGAAATCTGAGGCTTACTCTGGATTTATTTCACATCTTTTACAGTATAGAAAAAACAGTGAAAAGAGAAACAAACAAGTGATTTGGGACCCCGTCCTTCACCACACCCCTTTTCTCTCACCCATGAGGTAGGTGACTATCTTGCACATGGCAGCTCCAAAGATGAAGTCCTTGAGGATACTGGGGATGAGGTTGAAGGGCATGCAGAAGATGGCCATCATCAGGTCACTGACGGCGAGAGACAGCAAGAAGGTGTTGGTCACGGTGCGCATGCGCTTGTTGACCGTTAGAACAACAATGATTAGCAGGTTTCCGAATACACTCAGGAAGAAGATCAGCGAATAGAGCAGGATCCGAAGTGTGTGGTCTTCATCTGGTAACAAAAAGAAGAAGAACAGAGGGAATATTAGCATGCTAAAGTGTTAGTCTGTTTTCATTCAGTGGTGTACTCTTCACTTTTTAGCTTCATAAAGCTGTCTAATTCTGGGTGTGTTTATTAAGTTGTAAAAGCCAATGAGTGAACAGGGTCTTATCTGCTTAGATTTGTCTCTAAAAGGTGGAAAGTCTGATTGTGCAGCCAACAGCAGTACAGTTGGGAGTTGTTGCTGTTAAAATATTATGTAATGCTTCGCACAGTTTTTATTACCTTTAAACTGCGCTGATTTGTTTGTAAAATGTTAGATGCTATTAAGCGACAATATGCCAAGGCCACAATGAAGGACATTACAGCATCGGTGACTGTGTCCAAATTGTTATGGTGTGAAAAGTGTCCTGACAGTTCAATTCATCCCCAGCTGAAAATTTGCAGAGTGGCACTGCTCTGTTTCCTGTCTATAAACACTGTGTTGGCCAAAAATTGTTGTAGTCCACGAGCATCAGCACCAACCGGGGACCTTGTTTTCACATCCAGTAGTGGTCCCGTATGGTCTCTTACAAATCATAAAATATTGATCATATTATCGATCACAAAATATAAGAGACACTGTTTGTCAGCATCTCTTGTATTTTGTTTTGAGATTTACTTTGTGTCTGTTTATTGCCTTGGTTATGTTCTTCTGTTTTTCCCCACTTCGCCTCTTGTTCACATTTCCCCAATTTTCCCCCAGCATATAGTTCCTGTCCTGCCTGTGGACTGTGGACTCTGACCTGATCAAAGGTTCATTTTTGTTTATCCTGTCTTCCCTGGTTTCTTTTGGCCCACTTTTGACATAACTGTAAAAAATATTGCAACGGAACAAAAAAATTAAATGGGTTTAACCTTCAGTTTTAAGCAATATAAGACAATTGTGTATCTACAGAGTGATGGCTGGTTGAGCAAATGTAGTGTTGGCAATAATAAGGTTGTGGGTATGGTTCAAGCTTTTAGGATCTGGGCACTGGAATATTTGACCGGTTTTCCTCATAGCTTTTGAAAGTTTTTGTCATTCTACTTATATACAAATATTCAGGCAAACAAGTTTCCACTTCGGACTTCGGACGGACTTCAAATGGTGCAACTGCATAAAAATTATAGAAAGTTATGCTACGAAAAGGGACTAGAGGTGGCTGCACCTTCTTATTAGTTTTAATATTTCAACTTGCTGTAAAAATTCACTTCACACTGCCTCATGAAAAATCTTGTGAGCTAGGATTCTCCCATCAGGCGGTGGACTCTCTCCTGATACCACTGGCAAGATAAATGACCCTTTTTAAGTCAAGAGGAGCTGACTGTGTTGAACTTGGCTTTTAGATAGACAGGGAGAAAAAGAGAACAGCTTAGAGAAGAGTAAGTAAAATCATAAACTCTGAAGATGTTATTGTAATTTGATTACAGCTGCCGGTTTTCCCGACGGCTGTACAGGACAAATATCTGTGGAGTCATAGGTGTAACAAAACTTTTATTTTGGAACCTCTTTTTTTTTTTTTAAAATCCACGATTTTGATGATGATATCTTGATGGGACACTGAAATGCAAAATGCTTGTTGGGTAATCACTCCTGCCAAATCCCAACAAGGAACTTAAACCATGTTTTAAATCTAGATTGTATTTTTTTGAATGGGATTTGATTTGTATTCCCAAAAGAGGGATTTAGATCCCACAAAATGACAGGTCCCTACAAAATAAATAATACAAATACAAAAAACACATACAAAAAGTTATTAACAGATAACACACACTAGGTTTTTCCAGGTCTCTAACCTACTATAGGTAGGTTTAAACATTCCCAAAGTGCATTTTTAAAATACTTTCACTAATTCATTACTTCCTGCAACAGCTGCATCCCAAATAGCCAGCAAATCTCTTCCCTTCTTTATCTGGACAACATCTGGATAGCACTAAAATTGAAATGTTATAAAACCCATGATATGAGGCAAGTTCATACACCTTAAAATGATGCCATCCTTTTAAATGATAAACCCTCTCAGTGCATGCAGATAGTTACTTTTTTTTTTCAAGTTAGCAGGTAAAAGTCAGTATGAAATAATATTTACAGGATTACAACGACACTAAAATTATTGAGCGCATCCTTTCAAATGATTTTTGTAAATTGAATAGCAGTCTTCAGGCTGCAGGAGCTCAGTGACAACCCCTGAAAAATATTCAATTTATGTGTGATACAGTTAATATCATTTGCTTTTCATTCCTTCAGTGCCATTTCAATCAAGTTCCTCTATAACATTTGGAAGTTAGTATTTTCCTACCCCAAAGTTGCAGTCTCAATCTTGCATAAAAATACTGTTAAATGTAAAAGATTACCTAAAGCCTCTCTGTGCCCTCAGCCATTGGCAGCTTCACTGGATCATATCCTGTAAAGTCCATGTTAACGGCGTTCTCTCTTATCTTCACCTCACCTCCCTTCTTAGACACAACACTCTTTTAAACAGGTTAGCTACTGTGTCTGTATCCTGGGGATTAGAGGTACCCATGTGTGCTGAATCTTGAGGACACAAATCACATCGCACACATAAGCCCGAACTTCACTGACACAGTTGTGGAGGCATGTGCAGTCAAACACACTCAAGCCTTTAATCCCCTGAAAATATACCACCGCAGTTCCTCAAAGGCACCGGTAAATTAGATTAACTAAAGTCTGCAAATATATATCGAGTGTCTGTGTCCTTGAAATCACCAAATTTATTGCTATCTCTTTCCATCTTCTTCTTTTTTTGTGCCTTAATTTGTTTTTTATTATTCTTTTTTCACTCATTTTGGTGCCCTTTTTTAGTGAGGCTATGGTCATTGTGTTTTTGTCTTTAATTTAAATCTCTTTGACTTTTAAATGTTCCCATTTCAGAGGTCTTTTGCTGCTTTCTCCATTGATTCCTTCTCCCTCTGCTCTCAGTTAAAGTAGAAAGCTTTTATTCTAAAAAAAAAAAAAAAATCAAAATTAAAAAATCAGCAAACCAGACACACGACAATGTGGCTCCCACCTAAATTGCCAAAGTGCATGAGGAAACAAAAAGGTAGCCTAGAGTCACTGATTAACATTTTTGTTGCTTTAAGGATATTCCTTAAGGATCACATCAGTGACTTCCAATGTAAAAAGTAGGATTAACAACGCAACATAAAAAACCACCCAGAACCACATTTATTTGAAGTAATCCCAAACTTAACTCTTATTGACTTTTAGTAATCCGCCTGGGATGTAAACATGTGTATTGTGCACAGCTGGCTGGGATAATCCGAGCTCCACTTATCTGCCTGCTTAACAGAAGGCGGCGTAATGTTCAGGTCGCGCTGTAAAATCTGACCATGGATACGCAAGAGCTGACATGAAGTTAAAGAGGTACATTATTGGAATTGCTTTGGTACTCCTAACGCATATGAGCATATTTATAGTTCACAGATAAAAATAGCATCATGTCTTACCAAATTGATTTGGTGCTCTTGAATCCACCCATTCACTCAAATGTTCTTGTATCACTTAGCTTGGTCAGCAAAAGACAGTAAGCCAGTGAGTC